>JAQFYB010001631.1:0-30889 GCA_034694085.1 Pogonognathellus longicornis
TTTCTGTTAAAAAGTTATAGCGAAATGAGTGAAAAAAACGGTGAAATGAGGTCACGTGGTCACCCTGAACCTTAAACGTTACACCCAAAAGAACTTAAGAGTGTGGTGTATATTAGTATTGTGAGTGAGCAGGAGCATATTATTATATATTTCATAGAGGCCTTCGGAGTTGGAGAGAAGTGAATCAACAAGAGCTGAGTTAAATTCATCAAAACTGTAATGTAGAAAAGTGTGGAAACGAGAGAGAGAGAGAGAGAGGGAGAGAATTAGTTCTCGGGTAACGATAGTTACGCTCCTCTCTCATGTTACACTTGCTTTCATTTCATAAGGGTTATTTTATACTAATGCATATAGAATGTTGTTGCTACATGTTATACAGAACATCTCACTACGAGAACATTAATGTTCTTTGCTGTACTTAACATTTGCTAGGATATTCTAGCAGTATGCACTTGACGCTTCACAAAACACTAAGTTAAGAGCTGAGCCAACTGAAAATAAGTCAAAGGGATGAAATAAATGTGGAGTGGAGTATTGACTTTGCTCGTAGAAGAGTTGTAGAAAAAGTCGTAACGTAGAAGTGTGGAGTGTATAGGGATAGGCTATTATTGCTACAATACGCTCCATATATGTACATAAAATGTTTTCCGAAATCTTTATCCTGAGCATCATTATTACAATTCTAATGGCATATGTATGAGTTCTCCAGCCAGTATCCAGGATGAAGTTTAATATCTCCGAACTAATATTATTATCGTGGTAGCTAGTAGCTACAGCTAGCCAGAGCCACATACTCTAATATAGAAAATCCGTGAGTAAACAAGACTAGAAGGCAAAAGAGGAATGTTGTAAGTTGTGTTTATGTATGTGAGTCGGATACGCACCTAGAAAATTCAGTCCAACAATCGTCGTCTCTCCTCGTTCGTCCTGGTCGTCTTCGCCAGTCAGTCAGTCAGTTCAGTTCAGAAACGAACGAGTAAAGTTTAAAGCAAAGCATTTCAGGGCCATGCATGCCACGGATTATCTCCGTACATTTCTCCCAGTCAAACTGACTCATACTAGCACTGTAGTTGTAGTTGGAGCGACCAAAACCAGAATCTGTTTCACTCAATGTACTTCATCCAGCACCAGACTTATATACAGCTAGTACTTCCATACTCCACCACCATTCCATACCATACCATGCCACCACCACCGCCATACCATCCAGTATTCAATACCGACAAAAACCTGCCTTGTCTTCCTTCCTCTCTTCACAGCACACTCTTTTCCGAATAATATCTTTTCCAAAGTGAAACTCTCCTTATTTATGTATTTACTATATATAGAATTTCTTTGGTGTTTCTTGAGAAGAATCTTTTTCAAACACACATCACATCACGGAACGGCTTGGCTTAGCACACACAACACACACACATACACACACACATACGGTTCCATTGGATTTATTAGTGGCATGGCTTATGCCCTAATACTAGTATGTAGTGTATGTAGTGTGTGTAGTGGTAGATATAATATTTATGTATTTTAAAAATACGAATACACCACCAAGCATGGCACTACACACACAACACACAGTAATGCTACAATATTATCCGTATACTTGCTACTTATAATATGTGTATAGGAAGATTGTGTACGAGACTTGACGACGATTCAAAGTATTAGTAGTCGAGTGCACTTGTGTACATAGTTTGAAACGAACGAAACAGTTTTCAGCATTATTTAAACTCCCCCTTCCTTCTCCTTCAGCATCCGTTCTTGAGTTTTCTCTCGTCGAGATCTTTCAAACGAAATGACTCTATTTACGAGGAGTAGGTCGCTATTTTCTGAGTTGTGTGGTTTCAGCTGGAATTGCAAAGATTTTCGTTTTTTACACATAATAGTCTACATACAGACATTCTATCGCCTTTCTCGTCTTCCATTCCCACACACAACAATATTCTACACAACTATACACGTCTTCCACTAACTATTGTATGTACCCCCGCTGTATAATAAATATACACAGCTCTTCGCATACTTACTACTAATATTAGCACTACATACATTTGATACACATTCTACTCACTATAAAATACATATGTACATATATGCATGTATATATACCAGCATAATATACACTAGACACCCAATGATAAAGATTTTTGCTTTATTTCCCGGAGATACAATTCTTCACTCTTCACTATCCGACAACCATCAACACATCATCATGGAAAATACACAGAATCCGTCAGACCAAGCCACCCATCTCTTCTGGCGAGAAGTACTTTAGTCATTGTCAGTTTCTTTTTGCCACATATTCTGTTAGACAACCTTAAACAACTACCACACTAACACTACTATGGTGTACAACTACATACACAGTACTGACTGCTTGTCTATCTTTTTCTCTCTCGAACAAGACTCACATACCACAACCATAATATACTAAAACTACGTTCCACCACCATATATCACCCCAGTAGTAGTAGTGCAAAACATGCATATATTACACACAGCATAATACTACACTCCGTCTTAACTCACACAATCACCATCTCACTCCAAACCAAATCTCAGCTCTCAAATCCACACGACACTTTCTAAGGATATGCTACAATGTAATACACAATATCGTCTATAAGTCCCTCTCCTACAACATTGCAACACAACACACAGACATAAACTTTTAGACAATGTTGTATTGCACATAAAATAACAAACACCTCTCCATTCACAATGTATAACTGCTATGACACGCATTTTATACATTTGTTACTCATACATTGCCAGCCATAGTCAACTCATACATAATAATGCATAGCCAGTCTATAAATGGAAATGCACACGAAAAATACTTTTGCATCTTTACACAGAATGTGTCTACACAGAAAAATATGTTAGCTATTTCTGAGCTCCTTTCATATACAATACACTCATGCACTCTCACATTATAAAACCATAAGAGTTGTTCATGGCATTATGCATTACTCGGGCGTGTTGTTTGCATGTGTATGTATCTGTGTACATTATTTTATTTTAAAACTGCTATTGTCCGTATGAATGATGTCCTTGTGTTCATTCGTTGATAGTAGTGCTATTGTGATGTACACCAACTGGTGGACACTACGGCTAGGTTGTATGAGTATTTGTATATTGTTCTGTGTGTATCTGTATGTCTTGTGTTCCGCCGATGATGGCAGAATTGCTCTGTTCTCTAAAAACCATCAGTTTGGTTTGACGGGAGCTGGAATGAATTCATATTGCTATTGCCAACAGCTTCTCCCACACAACACAACATAACACAACCCAACTGCCTCTTTACGAGCTGTCTGTTTTTCTCCAGTACTTTTCTGTTCGTGGCTATTTTTTGGCTGGATATGGGGAAAATGACTGATTGACTGGGTTGACTGGAACACAAATGAAAAGAGAAACCGTGTGGGAATGTCGCAAGGACTGATGAAAGATTCAGTGATGGTTTCCAGTCGTCTCAGGGCTCATTAAAGACTCCAGTGTACATATTGTTGTGGTGTGTGTGTTTTCCTCGGATTTTGAACTCTGGCTACATTTGTTCACGGGCAGGAGGAGAGAGATAGAGTTAGTGTTAGTGTTAGGGCTGCTGATGCTGCTGGAAGAAATTTCTATAAAAGAAGAGTGTGTACTTGCACGTACATGCATTTTGTATAGGTACATGTTCTACGTCTTGTGCCTTACACTACTTATGTATAAATATATATTTGTTATACATAGATATAGTGTTGCTACAAGTTGGATGTTGGAAAATGGAAGGAGGATAGTGTGACTATAAAAGAAACTCGACATAAGACTGAAGACACAGTAGCCTTCACTTATTATTATGCTTTATAGAGTTGACTTGACTACTTTAGCTGAGATAAGGCGAGAGTTTAGTTTGCTGAGGGAGATGAGTTAGTGGAGAAGTTTTCAGACAGGATATATGGACAGTTAGATATCAGTTGAGGCTCGTTGCTCCGTTCGGCGTTCCTTCTTCTTGACGAGCTACCACTTCACTAATAGCTATGCAATATAACTAAAACCATGGAAGCCATGACACGTTTCCCCAACACACACTTTACTCATGCAACGCCCTGTTTTCCTCTCTAAATAATATATTCGGATTATTCTCCCGTTTCCTTAGTTCTAATTAACAATTTTTACTTATTTATCATTTTTTTTAATCATTTAAATACACTTAATTGCTAACAAAATCAACAAATCTGTGCAATTTGCATGAAAAAGATCTAAGGATTTTAAAACATTTTAAAAAGATGAATGTACGGTTAAGATGAATAAATAATTTTTTTTCATTGCCCACTAAACGTTGAACATATTTATTGCAATTCAGTTGTTTGAGGTATAAGGTGAATCATTTATTAGTAAAGATAATGAAAAGCAGATTGTAAAATTATGCTTATTATGTTGTTATTTAATAAGAAAATATGTACAAGCAATTACCATACACATACAGCCATATAATTATTAGGCAACTAATTGTAAGAAATTTGCCGGTTCGTAATGTGTGGAGGAGAAACCTTTAGGTTAAGGAAATTGCCTGTGTTGGAAACCTGTCTGGTGACCAATGGCATGGACTACGGACATGGTTTTAGCTTTGGCTTAGCTATGCGAACACAGTTCAGACTGAGAGTGCTGCTACAAGCAAGAGGGTTCATTCCTTCACTATTTGCAGTTTATTACTCCACAACGAACACTCGAGAAGAGTCTTCATGTTTAGGTCACTAACGTTGACGTTAGCAGCAACCAACTATCAGTTTCAATGCATTTCTCTCCATTCCCTCGCTCCTTTTCTGCTGTCTTCTTGCGAACTTTTGCTAATACAGACACTCAAAGAGTCCAACTTGTCTCACATTGACTCTAGTTGTGGACAGCATCAACGCCAGTTCACTTTAGAGTTTAGTTAAGTAGAGAAACCTGTGTGGTTTGATTGGACAACTTGGAAAATCCATTAAAAAAGACAAAATGTCTAACGCATCCACCCACACTGCACTTATTGACATTGACTTCGATTTAAATGCTGAAGGTATCTGTATTTGTACAAACACTGTGAGCAGGCTTGTGCTTTTCTAGCAGTAATTAGCCACGACCTATTTATAATACAAAATGCATGCGAATAGCATACAATGCCAAGAAGAAACGAGCTCTGTTGTTTCGTTTTAATTGACTTTGTCAGAGGCAATTAACTCCGTCAACAAAAACAAAAAGTAATGCTACACTTACTTGTTAGCCAGTTAGTTAGTTAGTTAGTTGCTACTTATATAATGGGAAATATTTTACAAAATGAAAAAGTCAAAAGGTCAAAACTGGCAGCACAACTGTAAACTTTGGTTGTATGTTACACACAAAACTATATGGCTATTTTTATATTAACTGACTATGCCTTTTTAAAACTAATTATTTGCAAAGAAATGGGAAATGGTAGTTTTCTACGGTATCGTGTATCATATCCATAATGCAGAAGAACACCAACGTAGAATATCTGTGTGTATACATCTAGGAGCATATTAGTGAGATACATAATACATAGACACATAGACATACCTACATATAAAAGTTAGTAGGTATGTAAGGCAGACGATTATAATAAGGTAAATTAAGTATCTAGAGAGATACTAGAATATCCGTCGGTCGTAGTGCAAGTGTGCAGTTGTGTGCAAACGGTAAGTGTTTGAGTTGAGCTAAAGTTAAGTTGTTACAGTTAAACTATGTGATGGTTCTTCGGGAGAAAAAGTTGTGACATTAGCAACGAACTGACGAGCTGAGAAAGAGGGCAACGAGTTGAGTTCTTCGTGTTGGAGCTTTTCCGTCAACTTTGCAACCTTATAGTCACTAGTAGTCCCAATACTCTTTCATGTGTGCATACAGTCTATGTATAGGCTCTGTTGTAAACTACGTATTTTATGGGTGTATAAAATATAAGGAAGAAGTCAATGCATTACTCCTATTCCACTCCTATTTCTCTACGTACACAGCTACACACACAGCACAAAGATAATGTGAAACTCTTTCTATGTACTTCATAGTGCACTGCTAATATATTTTTGGTGTGTATATGAAGTAGGAAGCAGGAACGTATTAATGCTCTTTGTTTCTCTCCGTGTGTAGTTTTAGTACTTTATTATTTTGTTATATTATGACACTACGTAGGTACTTGGCTAGATACAGTTTTTTATTTTATAGTGTTTAATGTGCGCCATAAAGCAAGCTAACAAACTATGTATATATAAATAAATTAGCGTGGCTAAACATATTCTTGAAGCTGAACGAATGACTCATGTCCTCGTCGTCGTCATTCTGTTCCCGTTGACGTTTTTCTCTCCACATCACAACAGTTCAATACAAAGTCATGTTAATGTGAAATCTCGGTCGTTAGTAAGTACACAAGTTTATTCACACTACAATTCAACTACATAGACATACACATACAACTACTACTGCTACAAAACTACACTTTACATATGCACACATCTAAACACTGCCAGCCAGAATACTTTGACTTGTTCACACTACAACTTTATTCTATTCTCTGATGTCATGTTATTTTCGTTGATTTGTAGCTGTAGTGCTGTATATCATTGTAGTAATGTATCCAACCGAGGTGATGCATGTATGTGTGTACATATAAACACGTAATTGATATTAAATGAGATTTCCATCCACTCCGCACAAATCCCTACGTTTATCACATATTTGCAAATGCATGTATGTACTCTAGTATGTATATAGCGGTCTGATAAGTTCAAATAGGGAAATTGCCTGTACCTAAAGCTCACTTATACATAGAGAGTCATTACTCAATGCTTTGGAAATAACTGTATGTACTCGGAGTGCAATAAAAACTCCTTGTCGTAACATTTTAAAACTTTCAAAACTGAGTGCAATAGAGCTTATCATTATTATCATTATGAATCGCCATTTTCCAATTGAAGATCATCTCATATACGCCGCATTGTTATTTTTTAATGTGTCGTTTCATTTTTATCAGTTGGTTTGACGTGGATGCAATTTTCAGTTATATCCTTATTCGGAATGAGTTTGGCTATATATGTATATAAGTACTAGGTACTCTGGGAGAATGTACCTCACGTCTTCTATAATAATGCGAATTGATCGACGTGACGGCAAAAAACCACGACACAATATCAACAACAGTAACTGGTAATAACTACTTTAAGTAGTTTTGCAGCTACTAGCAGCTCTGCATTTGGAATATGTCTAACTGCTTTTGCGGTAGAAGTAGAAGGAAGAATATTATACTCATTCACTTTGTAATGTAATGTATACGATACACGAGTGTGGCATAAATGTAAAGTTAACCAAAGTGCTGATCAGCAAGTGAATGCACGGCAATTAACAATTGACTCACGCTAGTTGTTTGTGTGACACGACCGACAACAATTACATTTTGCATATTGACTCGTATTACTGCTTCAACTTAACCGAGTGGATTTATAATGTCACTCAGTCCTCACGGAGACATTAGCCGACCTGTGAAAAAGAGTAAAGAGACAATACACTCATACACAAGCGAGCTTTGTTAATTGCCACAACCATACCACACGGTTTATTATACGCTACACAAATACATACAACTCCAGCTAAGCTCCACAATACCACCACCAATGTTCTGTGTACATAAATTAGCCCTGTATACATTTATTGCTCGCAGTAGTCTTTATGACTTATGGACATGTATGGAGAGAAATTTATGTTTCCAACTGTAGCATTTACATCACTAACGGATTAAATGCTTTCTGTAAGCAGAAAAGAATGAACAAGGCTTAAAAAGATGCGATACCCCACCATAGCAATTACAATTGTCAAACCACTAGTGTATATTATACAGAGTAATATTTATAAGTAGATCTTGTAGTTCAACTGATATGCTACATTATGGAGCTTTGCTAATCTAGTTACAATAAATCCATAGAGATACCTAGCTATAATAATAACTGTATTTCACTGCTAGGATTATTTAGAGAAAAAATACATGTAGATATATGTAATAGGATATTATGGAGTAGAAAATTTATCAAGGATTAGAAAATTGTCAACGTGAAGCCGTTCAGTGTTCGATGAAGCTGTCACATTTATTACTATATTTTAATGACGACTGACTCTCGTGACCTTATAGAGAATGTAGGCGTATTACAGACGAATTATTGTGAATTACTTCTTTAAAACATGGCTTGAGAAAGAATATTTTTTAGTTGAGCAACTGTCGCTTGTGTGCTGAAGGCAGGCAGGAAAGGTTGGAAAAAATGTGCTACTTTCTTCATCTCATGTAATACCTATAGACAACCAGTTGACCGTCTAACACCTGTGCATTAATTTTTCCTTATAAAACGAATGGATGTTGAGGGGAACATCTGGCAGTCATTTTTAGAATTTCCACCTTTTCGCTCGAATATTACAACAATGGAGTTATGGAAAATACATCATATCCTGCTGTAAAATCGCATTGCAGTGAAAAAACAAAAATGAAACCGGCTAGTAGTGTAATGTATGTTGTGCTAGCACTCTACATATACTCAAGCTGTATTATGCTATGTGATTCGATATGAATGCACTGACTGGGAGTGTGTAGGTACTTAAAGGTTTTTAGCAAGCCAAGCTCTCGACTACATATTAGTACTACTCTAGTGACTGTAGTGACTAAGTTTACATTGAGTTGAATTGGAGAAGAAGAATATTATTTGTAATAGCGGCAGACATCGTATTTGTCTATTACATGGAGTGATGTAGGAACTAGTTAGAGAATTATTTAGGGTTTGTAGCATAATAATAATAGGTTTTCGTCTGTGTATTTGCTGTGTGGCTGTGACGTCTTGTATTAAAAAGAGAGCGATTCGTATTTGGATTTAACTTGGCCTGGCCTGCCCTTGCCCCCAGAGCAGATCGGTGCCCTTCACGCTTTGCTAATGAAATCGAACACCCAAAGCATCCCAGTACGAGATGGAACAATATCAGATTCTGACACGCTAGCCAAACCTCAGTCTCAACATACATTTCATTACACGTATTGTTGCATGGAATGCCTGTAGCTCTTCTCTAGGTGCAACTAGCCACTTTTTAGCCAGTGCAATTCTCCCATCATTCTCCTCACTCACTCCAACACTAGCAGTGCCATATCCATACACCAACTATTTCTATGGCTAGGCCTATTTATATTTAGTATATTACACAGTTCTCATTTGCTCCCATTCATTTCCTCTTTTTAGAGATAATCATGATTGGAGTGGGATTAACATCTCCTTGTGCAATCCTTTGGGGATTCGAAACCCATTTGTTGGAGTATCTTCGGTATTCTTATTGTTCAAACGCTCTTTGTACTTTCCATCTGATCAGAATGATCGGAGGCGAGGAGCACTGGACCAGCAGACTCACCAAGTCTCACTCAACTTCAATTCAACTAACCATCCTCGCTTATATACAACACTTATCACACTTCGTATCCCACATACATACATACACTGTACAGTAATACACGAGTACACCAACTATGTACCTTACACCACTCACTCCACCGGAATATTCCATTGTACATACCTCCTATATAAATATATTTCTTTACACATTTATTGTGTATAATATATAATACAGCAACTAACGTTTTATTCTTTCCCTATACCTTCATCAAACCTATTTACACAGCTACATACTTACAATCCTTTGATTCGATTCAGCTTGATCTTCTGCCTGCAGTTCGGCAAACACTCTTCCACTTCCTTCCCACAAAACGAGAATTACACCATGAACTTCATATCACACATATCTCCAAATACTACATGGCAACTCTGCATTCTTTTCAATTATTATTAGTACGTGTTGCAAATGTACTCCGCTTACCTAAGTGCATGTACCTACACAAATTTCAGAGCTACGATACTCCATATATTATAATGTGAACAGTTTCCTATTTGTTTTCATCGCAATTCAATTGAATCAGTGCATGGTGTGTCGCATTTATTTATGCAGGGAAACAGTATTCAATTGATGGAAATTTTCGAAGTAGTAAGTGAGAATGTGAATAGAATTTAATTAGCAAACACATAGAGAATTTACAATGCAGACGCTGTCTATCATTAGGAACACGGGTATGCATAGTATGCTGAACACTGTAGTTTATTGTATGTGTATAATCGGTGGCAGTATAATAAAAACGATATGATCTGTGTCTATTCTAATACGTTAGCTATAATATAGCATGATGATGGTATCGTTTGAGTCGAGACGGCATATAGTATGTTTTACATCCTACACAGTGCATTGAATTGATGATTGTACAAGTATATTTTATAAAAGACTGTAAGAGATATAGTGTAATGGTATTTGAATAAGTTGAAGCTAAGAAAAAGTGAAATATTCATTGGGTGGACGTAATGTATTAAAATAGCTGTGCCTACAATACATTTAGGCATTCATCAGTATTTGTTCAAGTGAATATCATTATTATTATTAGCTTAACAAGTTGGCATATCCACACACAGAGCATTGATGTTGTATTGAGTGAAGACTGAGTCTCTGACACAAACAGTGAACAGAAACAACTGCATTTATGCATATTAGTAAGCAGTACATGTAATGTTTAGTATTTATCTAACAACGTGTACAGATAATACAATATCCTCCGCCAGAATGTTATCATACACTGACCTTGGCAGTGACTCTTGGGAAACTGAATGCATTAAGCACATTAAAGAACTTACATACACATACATACGCAGCCTAATGCTAAGCACATATCCATGTCGTCGTCGGAATAAAGACTCGACAACTCTGTGCACATAATTTTATGATAGCTATGTACTTGCATGTACATATTGAATTTCCACAGGTTAAAAAATGGCAGGTAGGCTGAGTGTGAGTGAGTCGCACATATAGAGAGAGAGTGCGAGAAGATCAAAAGACGAACAAGGCCTTGTATAAGCAATAAGTCTCAAACTCGTTTAATCCGCCTACGCAAAATAATTCTATCTCTTCAGGCTTCATCTTATTCCTCGCAACTTTCCAGTCGTTAGTATAATTTCCAAAACGTTGCAGAGTTGGTGGCCAAGTCGCTAATGAAATCATGACCCCGAGTAAGTTGATTTCATTCGAAAGAATACAATGACTATAATGATTTTGTCATTTCTTCAAGATAGCCAAGTCCGTCTTTCTTATTTCTTTCAGCCTCCATGTATCTGTAGTCATATCTTCCGGTTTTTTCACCAGCCTTAAATGAATTACCTTTTCAACTACTTGCATTACATACGCTGCACTTAAACTCATACGTTGTCCGACTCAAACATACACCTCGTGTGATTGTGAACACTAACAATCATCTTAGTTTTTATAGCATAGTATTGTACATGGTCGTAGTATCATAATGTGTAATATGTATGCTACGTACTATAGACCTACTACAGACAATGTATACACTACATACATGTAGGGAGATACATGGCTTATACATTAGCGTTCAACTTTGACCGGTGAACTGACTGAGTATGTGTTGGGTTCTTATATGGCGAATATAATTGAAAAAAGTGTTTTGGTGAGGTAGTGGTATGATGGTGTGGAGTTGCATGGGCGCTGCTCGGACGCTAGACCACGTTTTCGTAGAATTGAGAAATAAACTGACTAAATAAGCCTGTGCTCTTTCTCTCTGGCTCTCTCTTTGTTTTTACGTGTACATATTATGTACATATTGGGATTGTTAGAGCTATAATGGGAGTGCATTGTCGTAATGCAATGAATAGCTGGTAGATAGAAGTATAGCCGACTCTGACTGCACAATAGAGGAAATGTACAAGAAATATCAATGAGCTTATTGGATTTTATCGGGCTTCATGTTAACTTGATTTGGAAAGACACCAAGTTGTAGTTGGAATTTATCGGGGCTCACTGGTCACGTAGTATTTCAGTATTTGGCTTTGAGTGATAGGAAAGAGCCAAAGCCACTTTGTATCTACACAGCTGTTGAAGTGGTTGAGCTAACTGCAAGTCCACCGTGGTAGAAGTTCACAGTTCATAGTGCTACGGCTACTTTTGCTCCTACAACTATAACTTATCACACTAAAACACGGTCTATACAAACTCCAAGCTATACACAGACATGTTATACATACAGAGATCTATACAAAGTCGTGTGTAACTCCATTATGTGTATCGACGCTATATTTTCAGTTTGCCAGGGCAGGGAGAGAGAGAGATACGTCTACATTGTAAGTATTCCAGAGCAATACAATAAAGTAATATATATGCAACGGAAATTGTGGTGATGCTGGCTTTTCTTCCTTTTCCTTCCTCGTATGTATCGTATACGACGACATTAGGTGTAGAATTGTATTCTATTCCACATAGCCCAACTCACTATCGCGAATAGCCATTTAGTTTAGAACTAAATGCACAATACGAGTACCTACTGCAATGTACGACTACTCATACTCTCCGACTCCCTACTACCATAAACACATACTACATTTTCACTTATGCCCTTGGCTCGAGACTAAAATAATGAACAAAGTCAATGAATTCACAGAGTGTACCACTACCACTACTGTACTTTGTAGATAGAATGGTTATGCTACGTGGTTTCCTTGTCTCTAATTATCAACCGACTAAATAATACACATATACACTACCAGCAATACACTCACGACCATTCGAGTTGTCCGAAATCCCTTTTCCAGCTCATCCCTTCCCCGACATAACGAGAAACGGAGATTTTAAGAAATGACAATGATGCTATTATGATTATTATACTCAGACTCTGACTCCCATGCTTTTCCAATTGTTTTTACTAATAATCTTTTAAGGACACACCCTCACGTTATTCTATGCATTCGATGTACAAAAAACATTTCAACTATCAAACAAACTCAAGATACTAACAGCGTCTATAGAATCATTCACAATGAAATACAATTTACAGTACTGTAGGAATCCAGGGTTGAACGACGTGTTTTCCTTAATTATGTATTACATACTTCGTTTTGGTGAAATGGAGCTCTTCCTTGTGTGTACAAATAGACCTTTTCTCATTATTCATGTAAGTACAATGGTTATGGCATGCCATTTTCTAAAAAATAAATGTAGTTCCCATTATGTTATTATGTAACGACATATCATTATCCTTGTAAATGCAAAAAGAATAGATAGTCACATTTGTCTCGTCTATTAATTGTCCATTGTTTGAAGATATTGGAATGAAATATTAACTTGTAGTGTTGTGAAACAGGAAGGTAGACATAGTCAAACAAATAGCTGCACACTTACGTTTTTAGAGTGATACTGTTTGAAGGCAATAAGCGCAAGGGTTTGATCTAAATGTAAATAATTTTTATTTTATATTTTTTATACAGCATCTTAAAAATCTTTTCAAATTACATTGCCCAACTCAAAAGAATTTTAAAGTTGTATATTGGAATAGTGAAGCAGATAATTAATTAATTGTGTTAGTGTCATCTTTTGAAATTATCAGGTTTCGTGTGTAGTAATGCACTTGTTAAACATAACGTCAAGAGGTATTGGTAAGGATTAAATAAAAATCTGAGAGAATGTAGCTGCACTGGTAGAAGCATGATAATATTCTTTGAGTTATTTTTGCATACTTACATAGCACTAGAGATAAAGTACATGGAGCAGATAAAGTACATGATTACATGGAAAGAATAAATATTTGTGTTCTTTAAGTTGAAGGAAAACATTACTCTTTACTTAGACTTTTTTGCTGTTGATTGATGAACTTGTTTCTTTGTTTTACTAAGGACGGTATGTGTGGCAAGAAAAACGATATGTATTCAATGGGAATGGAAGGATTTATTTTATCTGTTGGCTAATACCTAATTGTCATCGACACTAAACTAAAATGATCTCATTTACACAATTATAACACTACTGTGTGTTATGGTAGCCACATTATAATAGATCTCTACTACTCTACCCCTACCAGGTGCTATATATATAAACTGCACAAACTGACGATAAAATACAAGGAGTAGAAATACAAACGAAAAAAGGTAGGCGAGCGGGTGGGAAAAATCAGTGTTTTGTGGTAGGTGGTTGTGTTCGCTGGTTTTCTCATAACATGGGAGTGAGTATTGGAGTAAGTGTATTTTTTAGGCAAACACAAGAGAACTATTATAGGTTAGTTGGTTAGTTGATGGAAGAATTCAGTGGAATGCTACGTGATACGATAAAATGGCAGATTCAAATGAAAAGGGGAGACTGTTGAGACAGTGGTACTCACATTGGCACTAATAGCAAAGAGCTACAACAGTACAGGACGCATAGCTAAGTACATAGACGAAATCAGTGCGGAGCAGGTCAATCATTTAGTTTAGTCGACGAATCCACTTGGTTTTCCAAATATGGGATGCTCTGGTAGATGTGGATGTCAGTTGAGAACGAAATAGGAACCAAAGGGAAAAAGAGACGAGAGAGTGGAGCGAGACTTGCAAAAGGCAAGCCATTGCTAAACAGAGTATGTGTGTGGTGTGTGTTGGTATAAAATATAAGTAAAAGCCGAACAAGTACTGCTCTCCAACTACTAGCACTAAATAGGCCTAGACCTATTACTATTACTGCTAGTAGTGGAAGTAGTGGTGTGGTGGTAGTAGAATCGGCTAGGCGAATGAGACGATCGTTTCAGTGGAGCATTCATTAATTGCTGCTCGACTTTTATGGCTTTCAGACAATATGGCAGAAAACGGGTCACCTGCTTTAGAAAATCTGCCCAAAGTGGATGCTGACTTGAAGTCTGAGCTTCAGCAGTTCAAACCAGAAATGATGAAGAAGGCTTCTACCCATGAGAAAATTGTGCTTCCAACAGCTGCCGGTATTAAATTCTGCACTTGAAGTTCTGCTACTTTAACATTGCTTTTTCATTCATGGGTAAATGGGCACGGCTTTGCCACAGAACAGAACAGACAAACTTGTATGTAGTAGAGAAAAGGCTAATGGTAATAGTAAGGGATGCAACGGAATTGCCATGATTTCCTACACAGTGGTCTGGTGTGGTGCGGGAATACAGTTTTATAAATGTGGCCAGTTCACCCACCAGTTACAACTACCAGTCACCCAACTATCCCAAGGATCCTAGACCTAGACGCTCCTGTCGCCTGTCCTCAGCCTCCCATCCAAATCACAGATTCCATTCATCTTCCCTTGCCACATTCTACACCGCCATTCATCCCCACCTCCCCAGTCCCAGCCTTGTAACTTGTCAGGAGTAGAGATACTTCTTCCTCCTATGTATAACACTCTTCCTTGCACAGGCACCCATACCCTAAAAGCAACCATCTCACGCAACCCCAACCCGCCACCACCACCATGCACCGCAGATAGGCATCCGAAATCCAGCCTAAGACACAACTGTCGCTTTAATGTCATCATTTAGTCATCATTTAATGAGAGATAACATGTGACACTCTTTTTACAGCTCTAAATAATTTATTATGCTACTTCGACCATTTCAACAAGCAATATATAGTGTCATAATAATATTATATCCTCTCACTTTGTTTTAACACACAGAAGATTACTTTGAGAAATTACGTAGCATCTGCTCGTTTCTATTTCTATATATATTGTAAATTGTAATGCTAGGCACTTTAATGAAATTTTACTAAAGCTTCCATGATTTTGATAGTAGTGACACATTTCACACTCTATTTTGTAAAACGTACCTGTGACACATACACACAGCGTACGTACGAGTTTCTTGAAATTAATTTTCTGTTTTCGAACAACCATCTGGGACTTAATTGGTTTTTAGTTGTATGCAAATTTATTTATTTAACGGTTTTATTTCAGTGGTGGCTTTATATGTTAATTAACTAGTGGTTTAAGGGTTCTATGATTGCTATACTGGATTAATTGCCAATATATCTTGTCCACGTATATTTTAACGACTGTTTCGAATGATCGTAATTTTCGATGTGTAAAACAACACATGGAAAGGCTTAAGGTTTACTATTAACCTTTTGAATCGGTGTTCAGGAGTATGGTATTTTGTGTGTTGTTGGTGGTGGTGGGTGTGTTGTTGAGAAGGTATTGTAAATTGTAACTACGTCTTTTCCTTTGACTTTTATTTAGTTCACTTGATTTTAGTGTCATAGTGGACTCGTTTATTTTCGAAAAAGCTAATCGTAGTGCAGTGAGTACTAGGAAATAAATGCAAATGCGCCAACTGCATTCGAACCATGAAACTATTTATATTAGTACTTTGCTTTCTTTTATAGCATCATTATTTATATCCAGGAGCTTGTAGTTGTAGTCTCGCTGTTGCTACGAAATGTGTGTACTAGTAGTTACATGCATATGTATTTCGATGAAATATGAATTTCCAAAGAACGAAGTATTTATACTGTTTGTAGTCTAGTAGTATGCATATTATGTACAGAGAGTACTGGCAAATCAGACTGCATTTTACATTGGTGATTATAAATTATCATTTTAGTATCGACAACGCTTTGGAACAACTTTTCTGCATAAGCAGTATTACAACTTTAATTTTAGTATAAATGCCAGAGTACATTATTTTTAGTACAATCATAAAAACCCAAAGCATGCGCATTAAGAACATGATATTACTGGGAAGATTCCAAATTTCAAGGGAAGTTTATAATCGATAAGATGTTATTTAATAGGGGGGCTGGACAATTTTTTTTTCAGGAGAAATAATTCACAAATTTTGCAATTTACGAATCATTTTTCAAATCTATAAATTTTTTTAAGGTAAAGTCAAAGGTTTTTTTTTAAAAAAAGACCTTTAGGAGGCGCATTTTATGTTTTTTTGTGCAGAATACAATTCTCTTAATATTACAACATTTAAAAAACTCTTTTTTTATCTTCCCTTAAAAATTTTACATGAGAATTTTTGGCTATTACAATACTTATAAATTAATTGCGGTGATCTCATATTAATTACGAACCCACCTTTTATGACACTTGTCGTAATGTGCATTGCGGATTGATTAAATCTCCTTAAATTTTTGTCATTGTACTTTAGGAGAACTGTGAGTACTAAAATCTCTGTGGTATTAAAATGATAATTTATATGGTTAATTTATAATAGAAGCTGAGTTGCCACTAGCCTCTATTATTATGCAACGAGCAAATGCACGAGCTTCCCGTTTTGCAAGTAAAAGTTCTAGGGTCTTATGGTAAAGTAATACGCAATCATTTTAAAAGAAAAGTTTGGAGCATGTATAAAAAGCTGTGCACTTTATGATTTATATTGTACGAAATATTTTAGCCGCGTTCTATGTGTGTACTATTTAGGAATTTAATATTTATATAAAGCTATATTTGTATTCTGCTCGATTGCTTTGCATGTTTAAATTTTTGCTTAGCTGCCTAATTGAGTAGTACTTGTATTTAGTATAATATTATATTGTGATCGCTACTTTAGTTAAACTGTAATATTTTGCACGATTATGTTTGTTTGCACGCAAAGATGTGAAGCAAGAGCGCCAGCACACTGAGCTAATTCATGGCTTGGAGTCTTTTGACAAAGAACAAGGCTTGAAACACACAACTACAAGTGAAAGAGTAGTACTTCCCAACGCACAAGGTTCACCATTGTTTTTATATACCTACATTTATTTTATATTGTGTTACTTTAATTTCCGAAATTTCCCATACTGTAATAATATACGCGTTATACATACAACATAAACTCATGGCAGCTAGCGACCTAAAGAAAATTTGTTTAACCCAAAAACAAAACAAAGCACAACGAAAAACGTGCTCCGTTGTCCGCTGCAAACATAATACGAATGTATACTTGGCTATATAATAAACACCATGTGACCGTAAATTCATGCCCTGTAAACTTTTCACGTTTTCCACACATATATACATTATATGTAGCCTAATATGTTAATTACTATAAGCATAATGTGTATATCGTGTCGTCTTTTTGTAAAAGCACTGTGTTATTTCAGTTTGGCCCTGTCTTGCTCTTTTCTAAATCAAAAATGTTTTTGTTTGCAGTTTGTTTTACAATGTGCACACTGCACATGTTGCCATTTCGCTGTATAAACACAGTTCAACACTTACGCGTCAACTAGAGCCATTATATCAGTATATAATGGTCCCACCGAAAAACCCCACACAGATTCCATTCGTGATTTACGCCAACATTTCCCACCTACCTCTAAATCTACCTAGTCGTTTTATTGCATTATTGTTTGATTGTGTGTGTTGTTTTGCACGCTTTTAATGACACGAGTTATGATATATGAGCATGCATGTCATGTTTCCACAGTGTCACTTTGTTATCAGTTGTGTATTTTTACCTTTGACGGCAAATTCTTATTTATAATTACACAATATCATTATGTCGTGTACTCGCCGTTCTTTATTCTGCACACTTCTTTTCAGAGGTTGTGACTTGTGAATTGTGATGCTGTTCATTGTACAATGACTAACTATTTTATATGCAGTGCAAACCTCTGTTGTGTCGCCCATGCCATGCAGTGTGAAAGCACCAGCAGCAACAACAATAATAGCAAAGAACAAAAAAGGCTTAAGTTTTATGTTGTATGGTATAAGTATTCGAAAAGAAAGGAGGAATCCCTACGCTCTCTCTTATGCAATTTACAAGTGTCTCCCCTCATTACAAATGCGGAGCGACGTAAATTAATCAAGATCGATGTGTAGCTATTATGAATCATGAACATAATTATTTTAGCTAAATTGTACGTAGCGTGATCTGATTATAATTAGATGTTGCTGCTGAGAAGACGCAACAGGCAATTTTGAAGGGAGTTGAAGGATTCAACCAAGGCAATTTAAAGCACACGGAAACCCAAGAGAAAATCGTTTTGCCTGATCAAGAGGGTAACTCACTACCACATAAATTACACACAACTACTAATACTACTTACTACCACAACTTATACAAATTTATATTTATACTCACACAAATATAACCAATTAGCTAAACACACCACTAAATAAGTAATTACACGAACTCGCATAATGCTCCAGCCCCATCCCCCTACCTTGTTCCTTCATTATGCCTTTGATTTATAATTTCTCATTGCCTTTTAATTTTGCGTATCCAAGCTAATCACTCGTATCCTATTATGATACATGATGATAAGACCAGACTAAGATTCAAGTTTCTTAACTCACCCACTGTTTCCTTACCACTACCAATATGTACAATCAACTTTTGGGTAGGATTATTAATGGCAAAATACCTAGTAGGTTTTTAAGGTGTAAAATTATTGTTGTGTTTAATAATAGCAAGTCTACTGTACAAGGGGCTTACTGTGAATTATTAAGCAAATGAACGGGAGATGATTATTGGTTCATGGAGAATTGGCTGTGTAACATTTTTTATGTTTTTTCTGGTTCAGTCATTGAGAGCGAGAAAGTTCAGCAGAACCTGATGGAAGGGATTGAAGGTTTCGACGTGAAGAAACTGAAGCATGCCCAAACTCAGGAGAAAAATCCTCTGCCTACCAAAGAGGGTGAGTGTTATGTGGAAGAGAAAGCGTAGCGTCTTTGTATACGTGCACAAACGCAATACTTGTATTTATGATTATTTTATTTTTGCATGGAGCTATGTGTTCTGTGTATTTGTGAAGGAAAAGTAAGATGAATTGTGGCTGATTTAATGTTACAGTTATTGACCAGGAAAAGCAAGTCTGAAGGAACTCTGGAAGCCCACTGTCTCTCTTATTACAACTACCTACATACATAAACCTACCACTACCATAATTACCATAACCTCTTACATCTAGATTATAGGTTTAGGTTTATATATACATACATTGCATAACTTTAACAATAATGATGATTGTATAGGGAAATTGAAAGAAAGTTTGTCATGATTACTCCAGTATATGAAAATCGATTTATGATGGTACTTATACCTACTTAGGGCTTACTTGATAAGCATGACGTATAAAACCTTGACTGTATAGCTTGTTAGGAGAGATGAACACTCTCGTGTAGAATGGAAAATTCGATTACTTGATTATGCATAATTATTTATCTATTCTGGACTAATTTAATTTATAGTATGTAGCCTTTTCACAAATGCCCACGTAAACGAAATATTTTCTAACAGTTTCCATGCTTGTTGCCTCGTCTGCTCCTGGTTCGTCATTTTCCAGTAAATTAATGCAATGCATAGTATTTTAATTGCCACTTAGAAATACTTCATGGCCATCGAAATTACATAACGAATTGGGTTGAGTACCTATAAGCTTAAATTACATGAATATCAATACATAATATTAATTTCAAATTACTCTTGTAATTTAGATGTAATTAAAAATGGAATTAAAGATCAATTTATTAAATTAATTTACTGTAATGTCATGTTGTACCCAGACGCCAATTGTAATGTTTGATTCGTTAGAAATGATTCATGTTTTTTAGTTGCTATTATTACTATTATTATTCTTATTCTTAGAAGTATACGACTCGTCAGTTATTTTCAGACTAATAATGATTAATTGCATTCATATTATAGCTCCACACTCTAAATGTCATCAAACTATTCAATTGTCTCCATTGTATGCGTTAGAATTTTTTATGCTGTGTAGTCGTGTAATGTCATTTATTGCAACACATGAATAGTAGTTTTTACTGTATTAATATATTAATAATAATAACTAATGAGCCTAATACTTAGAATGTGAACGAGTTTGCATACAAGTAAATTGTCCTTCTTTCGAATGTGTGAACTGCTAGTTGAAATTAAAATTGGTAATAAATAATTAGTAAAGTGTTGTGTACCTTACCTACTAAAATATTATCTGTGGCCTAAGGAACATGGAGAAAGAATGCTTTCCAAATTGTAGAGTTACGATTGCCTTCCGAAGGTGCTAGTCTAATGTCGGCCTGCTAACTTGTGTGGTTATGAAATACCTTTACCGGTAATAGTGAAATATGAATATATTTGATTCAGGGCGATTTATTCTGACTATGCGATATTGTACCGAATTTGGGGGCCAAATAAAGCCAATGTCACAGGCTTACTGAAAAAAGAGAAATTTCCGTGTATGTCCTTATTTATTCATGATGGTATTATTTACATTTTATTATTAGCAAGACCAACATCATAATAGTAGATTTGTCGTACAAGAAAACTGAAGTAATATACATAAGTCTTTGTACTTACTGCAGGAAATATCTCAATATTTTGTTGTCAACGTTTCCCAAAGCTATTCCTGATAAAAAATTTGGAAATAGTGATGTAATTTTAATGTTAACTTTGTACGAACTAAACACACAGCTAATAAGATTTTTTACACATAATATAATATATTGGTACAAATATTAAAAAGAAACGATTTAGATACATTTACAAGTAGCGTTAGCTTAAAATAATTATACAGATTTAAGTTACCTACACACGTACACTAAGAAACAAGATTGCATTTGAAATCAAAAGACTTTGTTCAAATCTATTGAATACAATGGCTACACCGAAGTATCACAATGAATATAATAATAATAATAATTATCGTACTGTGAAATGAAAACAATTTTTGTCTGCTAAAATTATTACCTGATGATTTCGGGTAACATTTCGAGCTCTGAATTTAACCCATCATAATTAGAGTACAATTAATAAGAGTGTTACTTACACTTTAACCATATTTAAAAAATTTAAATTCTCTATATAGACGCATTTACATATTTTATTTACTTACATTGATTTCAATGATTTTACTATTTTTAAAAGAAAATAAAAATTTCCAAATGTTATGTCTATTCAGAACATAATATTTCGATATTCATATCTTTATACCTATAGAGATTATTTAATGAAGTTAGCAATTCGCAATACGGGATGCGATCGGCATACAATTCAAAAAATAGCTAGTACATTCTCCAACCATAGACGTTATATATTCATGCAATGTATATTGACGTTTTTATTTAACAGCAATCACAGTGCGAACACAAAATAATAATTATATGGCTTGAAGAATTGAGAAAAAACAAAATTGTGTATTCAGGAGTAAAATATATTTGATACTTTAGATATCAGCTAGTAAAAAAGACTGACTGATCGCATATACAATTACATACATTACTATTCGTACCTACCTATACTTATTAATTAACTTTTACATCACATGCAATCGCTATATGATCGGAGGCGTAGCTTAAATTGGGAAGACGAGGATGCCCCACTTGTTCCTCCGTTGGTAATAACAGGACAGACTCTATGTCGACGTGTCTACGCAAATAATAAGGAAAAGTGTTACTAATATCAACCCAACAAACAAACAAACAAAAGCAATCAACAAATTAAAAAATTCTATAGCCACAAAATAATAATTCTTACTTGTTATAGAAAATGTAGTCAATAGTATGACAATACTCTCCGTCTGCGCGAACTTTCCATGTTGTGTACGGTGGTTCTTCCCCTTCGTACAATTTGGAATACGCACTTTTCAGAGCCAGTCTACAGAGAATAATTTTAGTTCAGACTTGATACTTTTGCATTGATTCAGTTTTTGCGGCCGTAGCTCACACATGCACTACATACATGTATATACCTAGGCAATTCTCTTTCCCATAGAATTTGGCATGCATTTTGGCAAATACTCCCCACACACAGAATGTGTGCAAAATACATAAAAGATTGTAATAATAGTAATGTGAAATGAAGGTTTTAACTTTGCTCTGAGAAAATAACGATAAGGTCAATAAATTAATGTGTGTATGTGTATTTAAAGTGAAGTGAAACGGTTACCTGGTTTTAACGGTTGTTATGACAGGCTCTGTAGGCACGGCATTGAAATCTCCACACAAAACTAGAGGCTTTGAAGAGGCGCCGCAAGCAGTCAGGTAATTGGCTATATCCTTCCCTTGTTCATTTCTCATCGTGGCCAGCAATGCACCTTGACGGGCTTTCAAATGAGTTGTGGCCACACAAACTTGTTGGCCCGTATCTCGAAGACGGAGATTTGCAAAGATACACACCTGTATAATCCGTTACAAACATTATCTCAGTTCTAGTGCTCCTTATTACCTTCCATTCAAGTACAATTACTATTTAGTATTATTGCATTGTGGGTGGCTGCATTAGTTGGCAAATGGCAGAGATAAGGATGATTTAAGTAAATACGACGACATCAAATGGCTTACAGTATTCCATCGCCAGGGGAAAACAAGTATTGTCAGAAAGAGAAAATGAAAATTGGTCTGGTTGTGAATTGTGTGCTCAGTTTGAGTAGGAGCAGTTCAATATAAAAGAAAACAACCCGTTGAGAATTTAGCGTTGTTCATGTAAAGTAAAACTTAACAGGAGACTTGTGCTTTCACCACACAAGGCTTTGTTGATGTTGCTTGAATCTACGCTCCATTCAGAGCTATGCATGCAAGCGACAACGCAAAAAATCATGTCAAAGGAAAGCAACACAAGTCACACAGACCATAGACCGCTAGATCTACGATTGTTTATATTGTATTGTAGCAAGCTAGTTTGTAACTCAGTACACACGCAAAGCCCAGCAAGATTGAAAGGGGATTTTGGATTTCAGTAATTACAAAAGTTCGAATTACTCGCTACAGGTCTAATTCGGTTTTTATTCGGAGTTTTGGTTGTTAGTCATGTATCAAATACCTGATTGGATTGTACTCTCCAAATTTCAAGGATTCGGCTTGAAGCAGAGATCAAGTCAAATTTTTCTTTACGGTAAAACATGGCGCAACCATCGGGACCATTGTTGTTTGTCACGTAAATACATGGAGAGTCAGGTTTCGAACAAAACACTCCTCTGTAGCCTAAAGATGTGAGACACGCGTTGAGAAAATTGAAGTGATCCACTTCCTATAATACACACACACAAACAGAAACACAAAAACAAATTTAGTTTAATATAATTAACAACATGGATGTATTTACAGATTCTGATGCATGTTTGTATAGTGACACATGTTTGAAGATAACGAGCATGCCAGTTGACAAAGGACAAAACGAGGAAGGTGAAAGCAGAGATTTGAATGAAGAGTATTATAAAGGAAGAGCTGAATTAATGAACTGTATTTGGAAATACTAATTATCAATTTGAATGGATTAAAAATGAAAGGGAGATCTGAAAGTGAATTTGTGTCACGCTGCGAGAAATGTTTGCATTGAATTGACGTTGGGATTGTATAGAATGAATTCTTGAATTTTGTCACGTATACATGCATGAGTGTTCATCAAGATGGAAAGGTAGTGACTGGAGGTATTCCTGGGAGACAGGAGGAAATTTGGTTGATATCATAGAAATGTACACTTTGGGAGTATGAAAGCCAAAGTTAGGATTAGCAGAGTGAAAACATTGTAATAATAGAGTGAAGAAGTGCTCTCAGAAACAAAGGATTATTAGAGTAGACGTACTTGAAGACAGACAACATCGGGATCGTAAATGAGAATCTCGTGAAGTATCCGAAGGCGGCGAGCCGTCCAATTCAGAGTGCCTTCTGGTATTCCCACAAAACTGTCATGCCCCACTGCCAAGGCTGTCAATAATCCAATAGACGTAATTTGCAATTCATACCTCTTTGTACATGACATACTACAACTAGTTTAATATTTGAATAATTGCAGCTCTCTCATGTTCCACACTTCCTGGAAATATTTCCTGGAATCCCTCTATACGTGGAATTCCTACTTTCTGTACTATCACATGTTATTACTTTATGTATGTATGTATATATGTGTTATTGTAATATGTAGCTGCATTGGACACAAATTGTCAGTCCATAATAATACAATGTCATTATTATTATTATTTTGCGTATGTAGTACATAAAATATTTCACGGTTCGTATGCATAACACTAATAACAATCACTCTGGCTAACTTTTCATCAACTTCTGGATATTATGATTTTGCTCTGATCCTCTCGTCTCATCCTAGTATTATATCGCATATGCAGCAGGCATACTAAAACCGACATAGAGACACTACATAATAAAATCATCCATTGTGCAGATTTTATTTCCACGCAAAGAACACTACACTGCTACACTTCCCAACATCCTTAAACCACACACCACGCCATTTTACACAAAGAAGAGTATTATAGCCGACTCTACTGTTATTCTGTAATTCCAGCACAATGCGAAAAACGGAAACATTCATACGTAAAGATCACCATGCACATATATAATGAGAATGCAAATACATACAACAACATTTCCATTTCTTACACACACATCACCACTGTAGAAGTGTCAAGTGTGATATACAAGCTCTTATTGTTAGTTGTATTTCTATTATACTCCTCACAATGCGAATTACATTATTTCGCCTAAAGAAATACTACAGTAGGTAGCTATTAAATAATTTTCGTCTATATGTGAATTTTTTCTAGTATTATGTATGTACTGCATATTCATGTGTATTTACACAACATAATAGGAAATACAAAAATGATTGCTAGGCTTCTGGAAAGATTTCGATGGAATGAGCTTGTGAAAATAATATGCAATAATAATATGGTAATACATATTATTGTATCCTACGTGGTAAATATTTGAAATCCCGTGTGTGTTTTACCTTGTGCGAGGATGTTCCAAGTGAGGACACGAAATCGGCCAGTTTTTCCATATTCTCGTGTTTCATCTGCACTGCAACCTAGAAACAACACGAAAGCCCGGAGTATTAGAGTGATTTTCTTGTGAAAACATTTCATTCAATATTCCATAGATTCTTTCGCTATAGCTGAGCCTGCCACGACTTGTCCATGATTTACAACTTGCTTTACTCCTAATACCCCTATCACACTACAACTAGAACTCCTTTCCCTCTGACTCTGACAACTACTAAAATGCATAGCCTCTTCTACTCTCTTATAGCATCCAGCCAAAAATATTTTTGATAGCCCTGAAGAGAGTCTCTTGTATATATTTATTTCCACTGCTACACTTACTACACACTATGTGTAAGCACATCTCCAAATTTCTATTTATAATACGTAACTCTCGATTGCCCAACCATGGAAACATTTCTGCTCAATGCTGAGCGATATTTACTTTGTATATGAATGGAGCAAAAGAGGTGCACTGCTGATAACTCCGAAAATATTTTCTATAACGGATATTTTCTCTCACCATCATTGTATACGCATACATTATAGAAATAGTCTGATGCTAAAGGCATCTAAATAGTACAGCCCTAGTACAATATAAAATATAAGTGTCTCTATGTGAGTTTAGCTGAGATGATCATATTGCAGAGTAAATGGGGAATAGGACGACGAAAGTACAGTTTAGTAAACTAAACTCTCTCTCTCTCTTTTAGTAGTATTATGATCACCTTGGTTGTGTGTGTGTATAGATAACTGAAAGATGAATCCTTCTTTGATCATCCAAAGTGCTCGTCGTTCTCTTGCATAAGGTTGCCCGCCACCACCCACAGCAGCAGCAGCGAACTATTTAGCTCCAGTGGATACCTACCACTACCACAACTGCGGTTTCATTTACAGTTCAGAAGAGAAATCATTTCTCTAATCATTGAGATCCGAAATGCAGAGTTGCGTCTTGAATCTTTGGAATATGGCACGAGGGAGCTATCAATAGCCACGTTTTAAACAGCTACATCTTCATTCTACTAGTAGGCTAGGAGTATTAGCTCTAGTGTTAGACTGCGCTAATAGTACACTCTGGCTAATAACACATATACACACAGATCATTACTTACTCACACTACAGCAGTGGTCTTACCACAACTCTATCACTAGCCTATATAATAATATACTAATAATACGTACTAGTGCTGTGTATTTAGCACTCTAGCAACTTGCCTTCTTGAAATAATGACACAGACACAGCCACAGCCACTACACACAGCCCCTACATATCCAGCACACATTCAAAATTCCAATTGAGACGTACCTTAGCTTAACCTACGTAGACTCCCAACTCAAAGTCTTAAACCCCTGCATAACTACTAGTAATTAATTACATGTACAAACTAACTACTCTTTTGTGTATGTAATTTCCTCCATTAATATTTCTAATAATACATAGCTAGTCATAATAATAATGTAGGCAGGGATGCATAAGTTTGAAATCATGGACAAGACGCAGGGACGATGAGTGTGTGTATGTGTTTGTATGTGTATAGAAAGAGTAAGTGTGCAATGTGAAGACGAGGACTATGTCTGTGTATTTTATACATGTCGGAAATGATATAATGCATAATGGGAGACAGAGAGTGTAATATAAGGAATGGCAACAATACCTTGGGAGATGAAAGGAACATTCTTCAGTCCGCATGGGGCTTCTTCGTGTTCCTCCCCATTAAGCTGATTAGAAGAATTAAGAACTACAAAGTTTCTGGAGATTAGAGCTGGAGTGCTGGGTAACTCATTGAGGCAACGATTGAGCAGAGATTCCCTCGTAGACTGAGCAGTCACCTCAAAGTCTGCATCTTGAATATCTTCACGCACTGCTGGCACAGATGTAAAGCTGCCCATTCTAATTCAGTTCCAAACAACCACAGTCACAAAAATTAAATTATTTCACTCAAAAAACCTGCATTCAGATTTTACCACCATTGACAAGAACAGTGTCAGCCACCGTAAGACACAGAATTACCAGCAAATTCCGAACACAAATCTTAGGACTATGTAAAACACATCTGTGCATGTTTTACAGAGAAAAGAACGCCAGTTATTATATGAGACTAAAATTAACTCGAGTGCATCTCAGCCACTCACACAACTATAATGCATACCTACACACGCGCTTCCATTCCATAACATCCTTTCAAGCGACAACCTTAAACCTACAAAGCACACATTTACATGTCTCCTCAAATAACGGCATTCTACGCAAAAATTAGAATACTATACTACACTGCTAAATACAACAGGATGCTAAGGAATGTAATTGCATGTCCTTCAATTCTATATAGCACTTACACAGAGCATCGTGTTTCTACAGTCCAAGTCGTGCGAAATTAAATGCAGTTTCCTACCTCAATCTACAAATCTAATTTATTCATTACTACTCCATGAGACGCACATGTACGTCATTCAAGTCATCGTGAGTAATTGCAATGGTCGTAATACGTCAACACAGCTTATATGCACCAGGCATCGCATTACACATTACACACTACTCGACACGATCACGATCTACGTAAAATGTATGCAGACGCAATGCATACTCGGAAATCTTATAACCCAATGACGAGATATCTTTACTCCGACAGTATTTTACTAACTAACACAAATAGCTTAGAATACATTCAAGTGTAAAATATTATTGAACATTGTGCATTTCATGACAAACTCGCAGTGTATATATATACATACACTGTACAATAATATACAACGTCCTGCATGCTGTACGATAACCTTTTGCGCTTTTACTGACTCACTCACTACTTGCGTACACATACATCCTATTTACATGCACAAAACATTGAAAAACGTTGCAGCGTAGGTTTGTGTAGTGTGTAATCTGTTACTCCAAAACGATTAAGACGAATCTACGTAAAACGATTAGAATCTGAGATTTCCAAGAACTCAAATTTACTCAAATCACACAAGGGAAGCTAATAATAATTCTTGGTGTGTTACATTTTATTCCACCCAATCAGACTATGACCTGTAAACTGCTCTACACACACACGTATGTTGTACTGTATATATTAATTATCCATAGACTTTCACCGTTTCAACAAGCGTGTACACACAATGCAAAACTGCTTGAAATACATTCTCCACCTACTACTTTATACATTTACTACAACTACAACGACTACCTTTACAATTGTGTAGTTGTAGTACAACTGTACAAGTACTCAACCACCACTATGTACATTGTACAAATGCTATTCCTAGTAATAACACAATGATGATGCCATGCCGACTTTTTTGTTTAACTTCTGGTTCGTTCATGGTTGCTTCCGTTGCTACACTGCGTATTTAAATGAGCCTTTTGATGTGTACTGCACCTTTTACTGTGTCATGCTCTCAAGCACAGTCCCTATGTATGCACACAATTGCAGTTAAACAACACACACATCTCCATTGTCAAGAACTGCACGCAAAAATAAAAAAGTTATGATCCCAAGACATAATAATAATAGTAATAGTGCAAGTAACCATACAGTAGTGTAATATTGGCACTCGTTCGTAGTTAGTAATGGCAAACAAACAAACAAACAAAAAGAGAACTAGGTAACTTAATATGATTACTTTTTTAATGATGCGATGGCTGAATGATTGAGCAAAGAATTAGTGAAGACGTATTGTATGTATTTATCTGACGATAAACGCCAAGGTATAATTCTTATGTTAATCTGTTGTACTCTATAGGAATATAAAGTTTACAGTGTGCAATATTGTGATAATATGTATTCAGATCAATTGAGACGAGTTTACACTTTGACTTGCACTTGGACTACATTACATAGTACACCCTAAAGAACAACTGTAATAAAATGACATGTCATTATTCAGTTGGCTGGTTGGTAGGTGAAGTATGTACAGCTCGTATTCCTAGTATCGATAAAACAACCTTTGCGATGTTACGATGTGATGCGATGATGTGTATGCAGCATGGAGGGAGAGAACACAACCTAACAACTCTCCGTGTATCTCTATAGCAGCACTCACATATACTGTGTTCAGATAGTGTATTGGAAATGTTTGAAAAAATACTTTTGTAAGATATATGAGTGTATGATGTGTATATTGCTATATCTCCCTCCTACATTTATGTGTGTAATTTACTTGCACAAGTATTTTGTTTCACGAAAGACACGGTGGAGAGCGGAGACACATGCACAAGGTGTATGATTTCTATAGGTATCTGCAATTTATTGTTAGTTACTGGTTAGATGGTTGGATATGGCAGGAGAGTATAGGAGCAGTCGTTTTGTAGCGGCAATTCTGCTACTAGTGATGATTGTGAATTTATTATAGACCGACAGAGAATATGACGATGACGACCAGGTGAGTGTCCATATCTATATATCGTGTTGTAAGTATGTAAGTACAAAGCATGAGTCGTTGTAGTATTTATGTAGTTGGCTGTAGTATGGAGTTAGGTACATTGTGTAAGACATTATAGTAATGTACATAAGTTTCGCATTGAACTTCACATATTTATATTGTATGCAATTTTGCCAAGACTCACACAACACAACACAAGCCAGTTTACTTGAACTTACGAAGAACGACCTTACCCTCTCTTCTTTTTTACAGAATATACACATGTCCTAATAATGCTACTCACTTCCATTCCAACTACATGCCACTACTAACAAATCAACAATGTAACGTACACTTAAAGCACTGGCATAACTACACACACTAATATTTTTTGATCATGTCGTAGACATGTATACCTACAATTACACATTTATTCTGTTTGCAAACCATGCTCTTTTGGCCTCTGTGCATGCAACGGGGGGATATGTATGATAATAAAATATTATGCTACAATTCTTTCATATTCAGATACATCAAAAATTCCCATTTACGTAGCTCATACAGGGAAGCCACACATGAAATTATGTTTAAGTAGAAAATTGTGACGCACTGTAAAGAACGACACTTTAATAAATAATCGTGAATCGTGAATTGCTCATGTAGGTACGTTTGTTTGTTCATTCAGGTAGGTACGTTTGTTTGCTCAAGTAGGTATGTACTAGTTGGGATATGAAGCTATGTAGTGAGTGTGAGACATATATGATGTATTAGTGCACTACTATAAGTGTAAATAGGTCTAAACAAATAATGTGCTCAGAAGAACAATAGATTTTATGAAAGACTATTTACTATCGTGCTCGTTTGATCAAACGTACGCATTAAGTTACTTGTCTATTAGAGCGTCTAGCCCAACCCGAAACCCTAGGGTTGGCCCAACCCTATGGGGTTAGGGTTGGGTTCGGGTCATG
>JAQFYB010001632.1:0-30875 GCA_034694085.1 Pogonognathellus longicornis
CTTTATTGAAGAAATTTAAACTAGCAATTCATAATAGATCTGCAGATTCTCTAATATTAAAATAACATCTCATGTTTGGTTTGACGAATGTCGTGGGATTTCCCAACTTAGATATTAAAAATATTTTTCTTTTTATGCGAAATATTATCTAGGTACATTATAGTGCTTACAGCAAGCAATCACACTATTAGGTAGACTGATAATACAAGGTTAATCTCTATAAACAAAATTTCAATTACATCGATTCATGTTTAAACTTCGAGGAATTATGGAAGGTATAGTGTTCATGTTCATAAAGTGTAATAAATTATGTATTGCATTGTATGTATAGAAGAAATCCAAGTAAGTGGAAAGACTAAGTCTCCATACGTATTACCAGGCAAAATTTTTGCGAATCATGTTCACAGTTCACACTTTGGTTAAAAAAGTGTTCTACTGCAGTCTCATCTGATTCCGACACAGAGTGGAATATAAGAGAGTTTATAATTTTGCTAGCTAAATCCGTCTTGTCTCTGCGGACTTTAATGGGTTATAGGTACCTGTGCTTTGTATATGAGACGAAAAAGAAGCTCTTTGGGACTATACATGATGGTACTACTTCTACTATTATAATATAAGTAAACCAAACACCAACCACAAAAGACTTTTCATCGCCTTGACGAAAAGCTCATATTAAAATAATCCGTCTCAGATTGGATTGCCAAGCATAAAGCTCAACTTAAATTCCTTTCTTGAGGCTTGAAGCAGAAACGTTCAACAGAAGCATTTACCATGACTGAGCGAGAGATGCAGCAATTGTAGTGTGTAGTGTATGGTGTGGTGAAATGTAATTTTTACACTCGTACTACGTAAATGTGTCTCTGTTGTGTCCACAAATTTCCTTATATTTAATCTCTCAGAGCTGCTACGTGTGCTCTGACAAAATTTGGGGAAAAGCTTTTTATAATATCTGATACGCAGCATTACTCCTACTTTTATATTCACAAAATACCTCGTCAGGGTATAATACAAATACGGAGACATAGCATGTAGTTTGTAGTGAGAGTGGTTTATGTATTGTAATGAGGTAGATGTTGTATAGATACACACATAATATTGTATTTATACTCTTATACAGCCCTTTACAGAAGGTTGTGTTAATATATGGACGAGGCAGTAACTCAAACTACAATCCTTTACTCTGCTAGTAGGGCAACAATTTACTTCACTCCCTACTTCAGCTTCTTCAACAACAAAACACGCTCGTCTAATCCCAAGCAGGAACTTTTTTACAATACAACATTGAATTCCATTGACGAAAAATACGACTACGTAATATATCAACAAGATGAACCACAATGGCAACCACAACAATACTATAATCCTTAATCCCATTTTCAAGAGGAGCGAAGCCACGTAAATATGTATATGCATCGATTGAGTTATTACGATTGAGTCTAATGTGTAAGTAAGTGTGGTTGTTGTTGTTGTTGTGTTGTTGGTCCTTGTGTGCTTATACAAATCCAACACAGTCCCACACCAACATTTCACTACATTTAGTCAAAGAAACTAGAGCAAAGCAAATAAGCATTAGTACAATCCAAACGCGGTTATAATATCGATTCATTTTTTCTAGGCTACCAGCAACACACAATTTAAAATTCATGGTTGCAGTATATTAGTGTTGATTTGATAGTAGCAATGCAATAGAATCATACTTTTTACGTACGTAGAGAGGTAGGCACTATTTATAGCAGCCTGCCACTTAAAAAGTACTAGGACTAAATACAACCTTCCTTCACACACACGAATTGTAATTTTTTGCTGCAACAAATTGGAAATGAAATGCCTAGCTAAAGATGTATAGCTTGTTGAAATCGTTGAAGAGCACACTACATAATGCATAAGTTCTTTACCCTTGTAACAGTAATTACAATTTACAGCACTGCCAACTAAGTCAATATTTAAAATTCTAATTTCGTTCACCTTCTCCCATAAATATTCTAATGAGTTATACTTATACGTGGTTATGACAGCTTTTTAAACTCCATTTCAAGCCACTTTTTCTCAATCCATGTTGTATGTATGTAAATGACTTCTTACGAAACCTTTGTAACCTATTCAACACTTAGCACACCTTGTCAAGCCACGTTATTGGAAATTTATTTACTCTTTTCTTTCCATAAGAAGAAGCCAGTATCAAAGTTCTAAACATCATAAATTAAAAAAAACTCGCTCTTTTTCCTTTTAGCTTTTCAAACGAACAAAAAGAACATCTTTTTAGAATTAATGCTGTGTATGAAGAAGCTGTGATGTATATACATATACACCTAAAAGACATAAAAAACTTTAGAATTTAAAATTTTTAACATGAGAAAAAGACGAAGAACATGTTATATACTACAATTGTTTTATTTTGTGTGTTTGTTTTCACATGAAAAAACAAGAGATGGGTCTAGGTAGTGTTTTGCTATGTTAAGAATGGTGTGCATTTATATGGTAGCGTAATAACACAGTGGCGTCCTTAAACACACAAAACACATTTTGTTTTGCAGCGGAAATTAAGGCAATGTGAGAGAGAATGAAGGAACGAACACCGGGTAATTTCCCAGGTGTCATAAACACCAAACTGAAAACCGTCCCAACTCACACTCGTACTACTCCACTGCTCTGAATTATCAGTTTGCGAAATCTCAACTGGAGCACACTCACACACAAAGTGCACCACACAGACACAGTACTAGAAAACTTAAGCTTTACTTAAGTATGAATGTAGTAACGAACGTCTACATACGTCCTACATATGTAAATTTAAGTGTATGCAATTTATTCGTCCGTGCTTACGAAGGAAAAGGATGGATGGCTGCAGAAGACACTAACACATCTACAAACTCTCAAAACTTCTACATCATTTTCCCTTAGTGCCCCAACTAATGTAAGATAGCACGTAGGTTCCATTACTATACTACCTACGTACGTTCCTTTCTTACTTATGTATGTACATGGGTATGTGTATAGTTTGTAGGTATGTAGAATGTGTGTGTATGTGTGAGTGCATGTGTATGTGTACATTATATGGACAAGACAAAGTCAGTTCGAGGTGAGCTGATTAAAAGTTTTAGTGCACTGTGCATTTTTATTGCCTTCGGTCCTTTGCCTTTGCCTCCTGGTAGTAGTATAATAATATGGCACACATAGTCTTTGTAGGCTGTGTATAAAACTGCCTTGAATGGCAGTGTGTGCTATATCCATTCTTTCCTTGTTTTTAGGGTTAAGCTAAGCAAAAAGAACATGTAGGTATATAAAAAGTTGGTTATTCCAGGAGCTTTATAGTAGTAGTGTTCTGCCACCAATTTTCTATTGTATTGTTCTGTGTGGAGTAGTGTGGTGTGGAAAGAAGCTTGAGATTTTTTGCTGGAGTCTGCATGGATTTCATGAGAATGAGCAAGAATTGCTTGCTCAAGTAGTGTAAGTAGTTGATTGCTCTTATACTAAACTCTTAACCGCATGGAAATACACATAGATGTGTACACGACACGATTCCACAATGAAATTCTTCCATATACTACTAGCAGTAGGTATTACTAGTAGACACTCATTCTCTCCAGAGCCAGAGACCAGCTGCTTCTTTTTTGCATGACATTAGCAGAGTACCGAGTACCTACACACAATACACCAAGAGATCTTTAATACGACTACCATTATACTGCCCGCTTTAATACACTACTGATATAGTAATGTAGCTTGCAAAGAAAATTATACTACAGAGATATTTTGTATGTAGATATCTGTATGTATGTAGGTTTATACGTCTTCAGTTTCTGCAGATTACTACAATAGTTAGTATTCCAGCAGTATTATAATATTATAGCTTAGCTCCTGTCTGTTCTACGTTCCTGTCACTGACTCTGATGACTCATTTCTCACTCCGTCTAGTATTCTTCGCTCTATACACTCTACCAGTGTTTTTGCAAAGGCTCATTAAAACGATGAAACTCATTTCATTACAAAGCACGTCGACGTCCATTGCAAAAACATGGATTTCATCTCAGACAGTCTCCTGAGCATTACTGAGATGAAAATTCAACCAAGTGTGCATATTGTACAGACTACGTTAAGTGTATAGGCAAAATAGCTATACACTATGGTATAAGTAGCCACAGGATATTAGTATATTATTGTAGTTTAGTGATTCAGTTTATAATATAATACTTACCAAAGGGTCTCAATTGTGATGTGGCTTGCCCTGCTTTGGTTTAGTTTAGAAAATTAGTTGCCGTGCAATGCACTTAAAAAGAAAATAGCAAACTTAGACAGGCAAACAGACCAAAAATAGTTGGATAAAGGTTTTAACGAGTAGCACGAGCCTGTAAACTTGAACTAGACGATGAAAATCCCAATCGTGAGCATATTACTGTCAACGTTATCAGGCAATGGAAGTTAGCGACATTTGACAAGAAATTTATTGCAACATCGGCTTGTAACATTGCTGAAGCAATTGGCATAGCTCTTCTGTGTATATACAAGTCTCACTTGAACATTTCGAGTGGTACGGAGAGCTATATGGCAATTAGCGAATACCTTTGTGAAACATTGCTATCGTTGTTTCGTTGTTAGTAGTTCGATTTTAGTTTTTGCGTGTTGTCAACGAATCTTTCCACGTAGTTTTGGAGGTACAGCACAACACAAGCGCCAACACAGTTCGAGAGAGTGAAATGAAACGGAGCCAGCTAAATTGGCCCATGCTAAACACTAATGCAATACTAAACACTTTGTAGAAACATTTAGCAGAGTCTCGTTGTTTGTAGTAGTTTGAGATAAAAGTAATGGCTCTTTGGCTACTATTGCACTGCAATGAAATGAATGGTCCCTTTCTTTCTCGTGTCTAACTCGTAATTGACAGATATACAGCTTAAATGAATGCTGCACACATAAAAACGACATATAGAACTGATTGTCACGTGAGATCTTGCCAGAGATCAATATCGCAAAAAGTAACAGCCGTGTCTACCTGTCTGTCACCATTTAACCAACACTTGTACCTACCTTAAGTGTATTACACAGCCGTAACTCGTTAAACGTTTACACACACGTTACTACGTCTATAAATCAACCCTTGACAAAATTACATGAATCCCGCGTGTACCTATACTAAAACAAATTGCATTCATATAAAAGTTATGCAGGTACTTTAATATGTTTAGTATGTTAGGTACTTACTTAGAACTAATGTACAAGCGAAAGGTACCTGTTCATGTAAAGTGCATACTAATGCAATACACTGTAATACAGATTTTTAATGTTAACGTTAACGCAAATAAAAATGAAAGCCAACGGAAAACTTGAATTGATGAGCTAACAAATTCAATGATAACTTTCCTATAGCTATACCTAGGTAGAAGTAGCTACATAATCTCTTTCAACATGCAAGAGAAACAAACATGCATCAAATAACATAAACACGACCTGACAACAAAACATGGAAAGTTCATTATAATAAATTAAGGTATGACTAATAAAATACTTTTATATACAAAGTGTGTATAGTACAGTAAGGTATGTTTATTTTATGGATAGATATTTATTATGAGATCGCTTTATGACGTGGTTGTGTGGACACTTGAGAGACAGACTAGAAAAAAGCTCATAGGCTAAGTTGTCACGAAATTGGACGAAGAAAACAAATGTGTTTGCTTGCATGGTCAGCAAATAATTGAGATTAATCTTACTAACGACGTACGTACTCTAAGCAATAGAAAAAGACACGCAAAATTCTTATTAAAAAAGTGTAAGCTCACCTGGGAGATGATGTCTCCAGTTTTTATTCGATTTTCTTATCAAAGCAGACAGGGCAGTCGACACGAAAGTCGGAACAATGAGACTACGAGGGAGACGACGACTGAAAGATGATTCCTTCCTATAACTCTCAAGCTGTACTTGACTGTAGTAATAATCGTTTTAATATTATATTGAAGTAGGAGGAGGAAGAGGAATAACCAGAAAAAGGTTGCTGGAACGTCCAGAAAGGTTTTTGTGCTGGAGTTCAGTTCACAAGATAATGTATTTAATGATGACTTTGTGAATGTTGATGATGACTCGTCAAAAATTCAGATGAACATCCAGTTAAATTATTATTTGTATATTATTGTTAGTATTGCAGCAGATGAATGTTAAAGCAAAGTTGAAGGTTGATCTTTGATAACAATATCACTATAAACTTGTTAAGGTATGTTTATTGTTATGGTACAATCATATGATGATCATTCATGAGTTTTTAAATGGCATATGAAGTTTCCTTTTTGACTACTGTCACGTCAATTCATCCATGCATCAAAATAATGTCGAGATTATTGTAGGAATGTTTTTCAGTTTGTCTGCAGTTCGTTGTTGCTGTTGTTGTTGTTGTGGGTATTAAACTTTGCACGGCGAGTGCACGGCTGACATGAGAAACACACAGACTCAGAGGAGAATTATCGGTCCAAATGTGGAAACAAGTATTACTAAATACAAATCACGAGCTGAGACTGACAATTGAAACGAGCTGGACAAGAAGAGACACTGATTGTGTACATATAAATTCAGTGTGCATGCATCTTCTAGTGTTACAATAGTCTTGTTGTGATTTCTTAAGCCGAATCCACGAACCACAGCAAAATCCACTTTTTTCACTGACACGTGTCTCTTTCTTAAGGGAAAAGCAAAGGAAAGGAAACTCACAGTCACAGTTAAGTTACACTACACACATACACATACAAGACTACATATATTGTAGTAAAGCTAAAGCAAGGCAAAACACACTAAGTTTTTTTCCTGTTCCTTCCTTCTTTTACCAAAAGACTCTCTCTCTTGATTCTTGGTGGTTTCTACTCAGATTTCCTTACTATGTGTCTTCGTTTACGTTAGGTTGTGTTGTGTGCGAACAAGAGTTTACTTTTTGTACAACAACGTTTGTTTGTTATGTTATTATTCTTGCTGTGTCTATAAGTATGTATGTGTGTCGATTTTAGGTATCGTTTGCACTTGTCAAGTGTGGAACTGCGGCTTTGAGTAATCTTAGACAGCTATAGCCTCTCCGTCTCTCACTCCCTTCAACAAAACAACATTTAACATCAAACATACATGAAACTCAAAACAAGACTTGAAGTAGCAGTCAACTTGACATATGTAGTTGTAGTATAGAAGTTGATGTTGTGTTACTTTTGTTTGCTATGTCTTTGAGTTTCTTACTATAAACCCGGAGTACCAGTCTTAATGTTGCACACGAGAGTTTAAACAGTCAAAGAAGAACAAACTGGAATTGTTTCAGTAAAGATAAGCCGGCACCAACACAACGACTATTCAGAACAATTCAAAATCCAATGACCACAGCTTTTAACTTTGCTTTTGTTTTGTTTTATGCTGAGTTCAGCTTAAAGTCACACTGCCACACAGACAGACAAAGACACAAGAAGAAACGATGTAAAGATGATGAGTTTATATATTTGTATGTATGTATGTATATAGAGTAGAACACAAATATTCTGATGTCCTTTCGCAGAGAAGTACTACTAAGACTTTTCTTGTATTACATAGGAATTCCTGTTAGATTTTGTGACGAATGATGACGATCGTCTTATATAGAACGCCCAATGCACTTTGCTTATTCGAAGAATCCTTTGCTTGCTGCTTGATGTTATTCTTTGTTAGCCGGCAAAAAATGCTTTGCTTTGCACTGCGATCCAATCCAATTTCATTCTCGGGGAGACTGCTCCTTGTTGTATATATACTACTACAGAGGAAACAAAAGACAGAAAGTCAGTCAAGCATTCTTTCGGAAATATTAATCTGCTTATCTGTAGCTATCGGCCATTGAGTAACACACAGCTCTATTGTGCATTCCTATAAATAGAACAGCAGGAAACAAAGACGATTTCCAGTCACACAACTTAATGAATACAGATCATACAGACACAAACAAAACTTTTCGAACAAGTGCAACCTTTCAGTGCATGTGCATACATAAATACTATATACAAGTGTACAGTCATCCGACTCGACTTTTTTTAGTTATTGTACTACACTATCGATGTGTCTGATGCAAATTTTTATTTGAGTGTGTGTCGAGGTGCCCGTATACCTATGCAGGTAAAGTAAAAACATTCTCACGTCTAGACGAAACAACATTATTATTAAAATTGAATGTTCTTTTTCTTCCACATAAGAATAATACTATTAGTTTGATAAAAAAATCTTCAATTCCTGAACATTTTTCCAATCGTACATACATGAAAGGCACATCATGTACCTATCTGAAAATACCTTTCCTATCTCAACAACAAGAAAACAAACGAGTGAATTCGATTTGTTGATAAAGACTGCAATCAACAACTACCTCGGCATTCTTAGAGGAAGATCTACACTATCGTTCGCTCCTAAACAGAACAAGTCGTATAATGACACGACGGGGCTGTTGAAAAATTGATGCGCTTGCACAAAGCAATATAGAGTGTTGTTGTTGTACACACTCTACAGAGTAAGACGATAACATGTAAATTAAGCTGTAAAGGAAAGTAAAGGAAGTTTTTTACATACATATTGTATCTATAGTAGGTACTGCACATCTCGTTAACAACTATCGGACATGGTACTTCACAGCTACAATATACGCAGTTCGGAAACTGATTGCAACATACAAATACAATGTACAAACGATAAGTGTGAGTTTCTTGTAAAGGAAAAGCAAGATATTCTGTAAGATAAGAAATAAGTGCAGCTCTGATGTTTTTCCCTGTGTTTGTATTGTATATGTATATGTATTACTAACGTAGTACAAATAGTATAAAATATAAAATCAAATGAAAGAATCCTTTTTCTAGTACATACCTACAGCTAGTAGGATAAAATATTATACTAAATCCATCCCACACAGCAAAGAGACTAAAGCAGCCGGCTCATTGTCAATGGAACAAGCTAAACTAAGTTGAGTTGACTCGTGTTGACTTTGAGATTCGTCTGCCTTGCTACAACTTGTGCCAATGATGTCAACCTCTCAAAGTTGTGAAGAGAAAGAAGCCCAAAAGATAGCAAAAATTCACTGGGCCTTTCCGTGTCCTGTCAGCAACTCAACTTCTCACAACCAAACAAAAATCATAGCAGAAATCCCTGAAATATTCTTTGCACAAGATATACTCGATTCCTCACATAATACAAATACCTTTACTTTACGTGAATACATCTTCTTGAGACTAAAACTAAACGTAATACTGTAGTAGAGAAGTATTGTTGATTGTTAGCCTTTCTGTATGTGTATCTGTGTACAATGTCGCATGTTTCTCTGTTTATTATGACTAGAAGCTCCACACAGTCCTCTCCTGTCCTGATATTGTGAGACAGCAAATTCCTTGGAGTTTTCTCCTGTCAATCTGTCTCTCTTTTCCTACATTCCATCACTCAAACGGAAAATAAAAAGGCAGATTCTTCTCTAAACACGCTGAGTTGAGCACTTGCACACTTGCAGCACCTACTTATTACAACAACTAGGTATATACCACACAATTCTATAGCATTCACACAACAAACACTTAAATTTATTTTTCTTATACATAAGGAACATGTGTATGTATGTATATGATGTCCTTTGATATGACACGACAGAACGAGAAACCTTTTCAAAATTAATTTTCAACTACAATCTAGACTTTGTAGCTAAAAGTAAGTTTATAGGCACCTGAAACAAAGTGACTCACTCCCACAACCAACCCGGCACCAGAGACAGGTAGCGACTTAGATTACATACCGGTTTGCCTAAGTAAAACAATTACATTCGCATAAAAATTAGCTTCGTATCTAAACTTACAAACATGAAGTTTAATTTGCAATCTCAAACAGAAGGTGTACTATATGTACTACTTCGGCTACACTGTACTGCTACTACAACCAACTTGTTCTGTCTGTAGATGGAATTATTTGTATATAGTAATTGCACTGCACAAAAAAGTTTAAAATACAGAAAACGTAGTATAGTATGAAACATGAAACAAACTCTATGTACCTCTAGCTAAAAATTGCAACGGATAAAAAAGTTGCAAACCTTGTTGTTGTATAATGATATTAGTTGTATAATGTATACTCACAAAGCACAGTGTGTTGAATGTATGTGTTATCCAGAGAAGAAGTTTGATTAGAACGTCAAAAAAGGGTTGTAGGCTGTATATTATGAGACTGGTGAGTTGCACACAATACAGTGGACGAGAAAAAGAGCTACACGTTCACTCACAGCTGGTCCATGAAGGAATGAGCGTGTTGGGTGCTGTGTAGCATAGAAACATTCAATTCAACTCTCTCTCTGTGTCTGTGTGTGTAGTCGCAACCGTACACTTCGTCTCCTTAGTAGTTCTCCAGCGACTACCACCTCACCATTCCATGCCTTTACCACCACACACCACCGCCACCAGTCCAGATAGCCATCCTCTGTATACCTCGTCAGTAAACGAGTCAAGTCTGCACACTGTTCCTCTACACACAGTTTTAGAGTTGGTTGCAATACATGTACATATATAGAGCTACTCGTATTCTTACAGTAAGTAAAGTAAGTATGAAGTGTGTGTATGTTGTAAGTAGTATATAGGTAACTGTTAGTGCTTGACTATCCAGAAGCACAGCAGCCGAACATTTGTGTGTGGTGGTGGTAGGAAAGCAGTAGTGGAGGTACCCAAAGAACAAACTTTATTCTCTTCGTATACACACACAAACACACAGCAACCAACTTGGAATCAGAATCGTCCCAACCAGCCAACGTCGCGTTGCACAAGTAGAATGGAAGGCCTCCAACTCGAATCGACATCAAAAAACTTGCTTTTATATCTACACTCTTCTACGTTCCTTTGCTCATGGACTTTGAGTTCTTATACCTACAATACAGAATACTCTTCTTACCATTTGTACACTACGGTATGTGTGCTAGAGGACTTACTATACAATATATGTTCAAAATACATACAGGCATTTTATAATAAAGAACCTTCATGCAGTTCTTTGCGTGTCTTGTCTTTTCTTATAATTTTATACGCTGCTGTGCTAGCTGTGTTGTGAATTCTTTAAAACTATGCGATTCTTCTTTTGTTCACTAAGTACACATTATAATTATTTACTTGGGCATAGTTTGTAGCAATTGGTGTGCACTAACAATGTGACTCTTACTACTAAGGGGGAAAAACTACACTCTAATTGTATTTATCCAGTAAATATTTTTTATAATTAATCTAATACGTACATGAAACTTTATAAACTATTTGCATATACAGGTATACCAATTATTTGTAAGAGATTATATGTTTACCTAGGAAGGTAGGCTTTGAGCAGTAGTATCATGGAGATTATGTCATGCACATTATTAATTTAATCCATTTTAATCGTGTAATTTGCCATTGCGTATTACTGTTCCATTTTGATATTATTTTAACTATTAGTTTTTATTTGAATTATAAATTTTAAACAGATCCATTTGTACATTTGCTGTCTTAACAAGAGTAAAGTTTAAATTAATGAAAATGACTAGAGATTGTCCATTACATCCGCTCCGATGGATGATCCGGATATTAACGTGGGAAGCTACAAGGCAATACAACTTCAATGTTTTGCACGGATGATCATTTGAGATTTAGGGTTAAATAAATCGATGCATCAAAATTCATCTACACGTTGAAATTTATAGGATTTGAATTGAAATAGCTTCAGACTTAACATACAGTACACTAAGCTGTATGGCATCGTCTGTCTCGTAACATTCCGGTTCCTGTCTACACAGCGAGAGGAGATTATGATTTGAATGTGTTTAACACGTAGTCGGTTGAACTACAATACAAAGTATTTGAGCAAAGAATGAAATTCGTCGGGAGGGCGAAATCAGAGATCGAAATGCAGATAGCCAGTAAGCATTGCACATACCTTAAGTATTGTCCTGCTGATCGGATGGAATTCCTCACACAACTTATGCTTGTGGTGCATTACAATCCTTACCTATGACATGACATGAACAATCATTCGACTTTTCTATAGTCAACTTTATATAAGCAAGTGATTGATATGAATTCAGTGTATTTTGATAGCCTTAAAATTCTATCAAATACCAATATGGTAGTTGACCCCTTGTTAAAAATATTTACACTACCAATATCCTTCGTTTGCATTACTTACAAACGTTATGTTCGTTTCATTGACTAATGGACTCACAAACACTGAACAATATTTGTATTTACACAATTTTGATAACAAGCTACTCACAACATATAGTATACTATCTAAACACGAAATGAAGGATATATTATCTGTATTCTGTGGCTAATTTCGCTAATTATTATTTGTGCATTGCTTGAGATTCTAAATTGACAAGTCACGCATGCAAACGAGTTAATCATATAGGAAATTTAATTTTAAGTTGGCAAATATTATCAGATATTAAAATTCACGAAGCTGATTATACAGTAATTAAGGTGCCCAAGTACACGCTCGACCCTCCCTTGCTTTGCGTAAACAGTTTAGATTATACCGGCAATTCCGGTATAAACTGCATTAAACCTAAAATGATTTCGCAACAAAAGTTGCATATTTTGGTGTAAAGATTAAAACTTATGAATGCCAACGAGTATGTTATGTGTATGTGTGTGTGAGTTGTTGGGTAACAACAAAACTACTCACGCGTAACAAAAGCAGATTAGTCATAGAACTTTCAGACAGCCAGAAATTATTTAAGATTTTATTGATATCTACCTTGATTTAGTGCTTTAACTTTTAACCATTATACCTATACACTTATCTATAAATACTTCACCTTGAAAACATGTAAACAGGTTAGAAAGGATGAGTCTCGAGGACAAAACTGATATGGACAATAATTAAGTCGAAATTTCAAGTTCATTTTCAAGGGTTCAGGAATAAAGACCCTGGCTATCTGTATGGGACAGGATGCCTACGAAAACCAGACAACTTAATGGACAAATATTCACGATACGATTCAAACAAACTTAAATCCTATTGAGATTCCATGCACCAAAGCTGATAGATTTAATTATCCTTTATAGCTTGGGGTTTTACATTATTATATTGCAGTACCCTTCCTTTGATCAATGTTAATACTTATAGGTTTCGTTAACATTCTAACTGTTAGGTACCATTCATTATACGATTTGTTACTGAACAAATAATTTACGTGGTAACTCACATATTATCTGGACACGTTTCCATACAAAGTACCCAGCACCACCAAAAGGTATGCACGTTTTTTGCATGCATTCAATAGCCATGAGACGCGGTTAGAATTCATGATAAAATAAAACTTTTCAACCTCCCGTACAAATTTACCTACACGAATTCATTGCCCGTAGTATTCAATTCACTTCCGTACTCCAACGTAAAAGCATACCTGTGAACATATTATTTCATCTACAATGTCACTTAAATCTAAAAATGCAATATTATTTATATGTTAAAGCGTCAATGTAGGTGAAATGTTCTTAAAGTTTGAATTGTGATGTATGTTATTTAAATCAAGAATTTAAAAAGTAATTCTTCTCGAAAGCAAGTACAAGGCTTACTAAATTCATTTGCACAATTAAGCACTAGAATAACCCCTGTCATAAGAACGTTTGCTTATCTACCTCATTTATTTATACCTCCTGGTTTGGATGCTTAAAAATGCATTATAATATTAGTAATGCAGAATATACTTACATGGACAAAGGTATTCTCCACCTTTGCAACTTTAGAATGCAATGTATATCTCCAGGTTCGTGTATTACGTAACCATAATTTATAGAATCCTGTCAGAGATTTAGGTTTCTTCTTGAAAATTATAAAGTACAAGTTGAAACTAAATACAAAGGAATGAATAAGTCTCTAAGGCTCACGTAAGATATCATCAAGACCACAAAGATATTTTAGTTACGCATTGGTGAATAAGTAACAATAACAACTCATCTTCAGTAGTAAAACCTGTCTGTCCGTGAAAAGCCATTCCTAAATGAATACAAGCGAGCCGTCATTTGTATTTTGAAGTGTAAAGCTTTGAGTCAGAGTCTAGCATTTACCTTAAGGTCTCCCTTTAATATACATATTAAAAATTGTGGAGTACACAGTACACATCGTAGACATTGTGTTGTAAATGTAAATGTAAATGCAGGCACCCAACTACCTACCTGGGAAGTTAGTAAAGAGTTTTCTACATGACTGCTTGTTTGTTTTCTGGCAGCCATTATTCGTTGTATATCAATGAAAAACAAATTGCTCCTTGGTCTGATGTACCCCCAATCGACAATTTTATGTGCGCAATTTAGCTTGTCTTTTGGAAGTGTAGACAATACACTCACTTGGGTTCAAAACAAAATTCGTCTCCAGGCAAAATGCTATGCAATCCTTTGCGCTAACCTTATGCTTCTTACATAGTGCACTGCCAAAATTCAGAATTTTTTCACGTAGCACGTCGGTTGTGTTGCCACTGGACAAGACTAAATGGCAGTGTAAGCTTGTGAGAAACTCAATTAAGACGAACACGCCCCGTTTGACTCCTTTTTACAATCGTGTGCTTCTTAACATTTTAAATGCGAGAAAGTATCAAGAAACTCTGCGGGTGATTGCACGATGTCAATCAAACAAAAACCGTGACCCGTGTTTGCCTTGTTATTTACGACCTTCTGACAATTTAATTCATTGGAACTTTGAAATAATAATATTGAATTTAAGAACTAGGGCTCTTGTATCAGGTACCAAAGAAATAAGTGAGGTACTTACGAGTTCGGGGATTAAATGTTTGAACTGAACCAATATTTAACTCACATACCGGATACTCACAGAGATAATATTTCTGTATGACTCTGTGTGTAAAGAAAATTTGAATTAGTAATTTAGAAAGTGTTTACTGTATGTACATATCCTTTGGTATTGCGTGTACAATTGTCAGTCTTTCTTATACATTTTTTCATAGGCATAATGCAGGCTTATTGTTAATCAATGGAAAACTACTCTGTCTAACCACGGATAGGTAACTGAGTTCATACTTACATTTTATGACAATGGTATCTTGATTGCTTGAATTCCAGAGAATTGCTTACCCACTAGGGAGGTAGGTATAAAGTGTTAGTACATATAAGTTAAGATATGCAAATGACTCAAAAAGGAATATCTTTTCTGAGCCAAACCCAAAGCTAGACATTTACGTTTTACGACTGCAGATAAGTACAGTTGGAAATCTTTATTAAAACTTTTCAATTTCAACCACAAATGAGTACTTTTCAACACACAGATGCACTATGCTTGATTTTTCTTTCGCTACCTAACAGATTTCATCTTTAGGTAGGTACTTCATTTCAATTTCAGAAAAAGTAAATAGCATTCTTTCCTTAGCTTTGAGAGGATCGTAAACTCAGTACAGCAGTAATATTTTTATACATAGATAGATGAAGGTATTAGTATGTAGTCAGCGCAGCATTGCTAAAATTAGCATGTTGTTTATCTTTTGATTTAGATAACACTAAATTTATCGTGCAATTAGCAGTAACTCACTAACTAAAAACCAAAGTCATTTGAAAAGATTTTCATTACTCCTTCAATACACCATATTGGGAAGTGAATTATCTTTATTTAACTATTTGCATTTACCCAAAGTCAAAGCACTCAAAGACTCAATTTCCTCTTGAATGCATTCTAGATTGTATAACTTTGGAATATATGTGTATAGAAATTATTAACTAACCTTGCAAAATGCGCTTTTGTGATTTCATTAATGTTTACCTACAAGAAAGTATAATAACGATGGAGGCTTTGGTGAATAAATAGTGTAACACTTTACTATACTTTATATCCCAGTATTGTAAAGTCAAAATAGTCAAAAATCTTTCTATTAATATTTTCATTTTTACAAGTTCGTTAAATATATTTGCCATGTCATGTACGCTTGTACGGACATTTCTTTTATTTTGCTAGTACAAGTTCTACATGAAAGCTAAATTAATTGGCTAAAAGCTCACAGCATTAAGAGCCGTATATGACTGCCATCTTTAATATGGACATAATAATATATTTATTGAGTGCATTATGAAAGACCAAGTATTTAGCTTCCAAGTGTGTTGAGTTAGGTAATTTTGATTTTGTTTTCCAAGAGAAATCACTGATTACAAAAAGTGTGCATCAGGGCGCAGGCGCCTATACCAGGAGTGCAAAGGAGATATAAGTATTAAAATTCAAGTTTAATTGTAGTTGTTGAGGTGGCTATGTGGTTGTGGCCTGTAGCATTAAAGGAAAGGTGGAGAGAACGATTCCTCCCTCGGTCGGTCTTCATTTAACTGTCCAACGTGTGACATTATAATATTATGGGATGTGGCAGGTTCACTTCTATATTATAATATAATTTTCACGCGAAAAACTACAGAGTTATATTCCGGAGTCTGAATGTAGAGTTACAAGACTCGCATAATTTACGTTAATTTGATAAACTTAAACTAGGTAATAGACTACCAATCAACCCGACCGAGTAGCTTAATGGAAGAGCGTTCCTGTGTTAATGATTGTCTCAACAAATTTTTTTGTAAGTTTCAAGTGTCATTCATGTAACAAGATTTGGTGTATTAAATCGAGATTAAAAAATTCGAAACAACATGCAACAATTTCTAGGCGCATAATTTACATATTATTTTAAATTATTGTATGGACTATACATAATCTTTGTCTACTTTTATTTATAATTCTCTGGTGTTAATTTAATTTATTAATATCATATTTTAGTTTCTGCGTTTGTTTAGCTTTTTCCACATTTTAGAAATTATTGATTGTTTATGTATGTATAAATTATAATTATGATTGCTATTTTCTAACCCATGTATATTTTAGTGAGTAGGCATAACGGTAAAAGTGTTCACTATTCTATGTTAACTAAGTTTTTAGTTACAGTTAATTGTATAATTAATGCATGTATAATTGTACCTATATATACATATGTGCATCATTAAGCAACCCTTCTTGTTGCCACTGATTCAATAAGATATACATGTTAAAGTAGTTTTTGATAGTATGGTTCTTGATCTCACTATTCTGCTTTTTGCCTAAGAACTCATTTGATGTCTGAGTATTGGAGTAAGACATTGGCAAAATTTATTTTGCGAATTTAAGTTCAAACCTGCAAAAATGAGTGAAATTCATGTTAAGAAAATAACTTCGATTACACATCAAACTTCTGTCTGTTCGTGTATAACGTATATCTTATAGAAGGTAGGGCTCTATATATCTGTAGGTATACATACTACATAGTGTACACATAGAATTGAGCGAGGATGAGAAAAGCTCTGCGGCCAAAGCAGTATCCCAGAATAATAAAGTAAAGTCGGTTGAGTCAGTTGAGTGAGACAAAAGGAGGAGAGTCGAAAAGCGATCGGAGCTCAAGTCATAGTTGGAAGTGATCTTCTTATCGCACAGTAGGTATATTGACTCAAGTACTTACAATTGTAATGTAAAGCCAATATCAAAAACATCACCGAGGGACTATAGCGAAAATTGTGCTCATTGATTTCTCTTACACACAGTCCGTAAAACATAAAATATAGTTACTCTGAATTTAAAGCCAATAGAACTATCAAGTAATGTAACCATGCATTCATGAATGTATATGTAGATATGTACGTACCAAATACCACGTCTAAAGCTACCAAACTGATAGTGTTAGTTATAGCTTATCGGCTAAGAAAAAAGGCTATACCTAACTCTAACAAGGCGAAGTTTACTGAATATCTTTTAGTAAAGATAAGTGTGTGTACAAAAGCTGTACATTGCAATGGGTACATATATAGCAGTTGCATCCAAATATAATCGAAAGCTGCAAAAAAGTCCGTCTCTAATCTTCTACTACATCCGAGGAATAAGCCAACTACTTACACGACACATAAATATGACCTACGGTAAAGAAATTCATAGCTTCCGTTATTTTTTATGCTACACTTTTTATGTACGCACATTAGATAAACTCGGTCCTTTTACACACTGTATTCCCTGTCTCTTTTAAATATAAAAATACAGTGTTTTTGTGTATAGATTCCAGAGGATCCGTTCCAGGATGATATTATAATGAACCCACTTGACATTATTACAAGAACATTTTCAAATCTTCTATTATGTGTTAGCATGACTAAATTAGCGAGCTAAATAGGTAACCATGTATCTCTTGGGAAAATACACTCGTTATTGATCATGGTAACATAACCCTCAAACAATATGTATTGAGTATTGATCCATTATATAAGGTATACATAACAACAGTATTTTACCCGTGTATGTAACATGCAGTTGCTTGTAACACGAAGACTGACGAGTGTGTAGAAGGAAAGGAACGAAAGCCGATGTGACACATAACACACATTCATCCATGAGCAAGGAGACGGATGAAACAACATATTTGTTCCACTAGCTTTTCTTGTTTTAAAGCTGACACACACCTTGAAGGTTCACTAGAGTGAACTGCAAATTTTCCATTTTCCCACAAGAAACTCATGGCTGTTTCCCATTTCTTATGATCCAAAAGACATATCACATTTTTTCCCAAGCATTTCATTTCCACCTGCCATATGAACGGACATAGCTTTAAGATAATACTTCTACATCCTCATGTTTTTGGACAGAGTCTCTTATAATAACACAATACAATGCACTCCGACTTACGAAGGACATGTATATGGACTATGGACACTCAGCTTTTACTATGGTATAAAGGAAAGGATTTTTGCCTTGAATATTAAGAAATTCAATATTTTGTCCCTTGTAAAGAGGATTTGAGAGCAAAGACGCTTAGGTCAGTGTTTATGCAGTTTCTTTTATGCTGCACGTCATTTATAGCAGTGCACTATGTGCTATGTGCCACAGGAGGAGGTCAGACCTAGCATAAAGCGTTGAGACATGTTAGCCGTAATGTTGAAATTATTTATAAGCAATTTCGCTCCCATTGCATCGTCGCATCCCCACCGATCATTCTCAGAATGTTTTCGTTCCACAACTGGACTAGTAAAAGACATTTAATTCTCGTAGTAAAGTCCATAATAAAAATAATGTATGAATCAGTGCCTGCTTCTAGGTAATATCCACGTATAAATTGTTATTCCTGTTAATTCCCCTTGTACTTGTCGCGATGATCGTCAATTCTTCGTCCCTTCTGTTCTGCTTTATGTTTAATGATATTGGAAAAAGTAGAGTGAAAATAATTCATCTTGTGTGTACCATGGTAGAATGACAAGAATGCACAAGTCAAACTAAAGTAAAGACTGGTATAACATTAAATAGACGAGAATAAATACACTGGGCTTGATCGTTGTTTAGACACACGTTTGTAGCTTACACACATGGAACTGTCATTGTCACTATAATATCCTTCCTTACAACAGCACAGAAAAGTTTTAGGAAAACATGAACTGCAATTCTTTTCATAACATGAACAGCATATAATGTCAGTGTCAAAGTCAGAGGCGACATAATGAAATGATTTATTGTCATCGATCAAACTTTAATTTCCGATGTCGTTGCTCTTGGGGGTGAGACGTGAAATCTCGTCTTGTTTGGTTTTATATCTGTACTCTCTGTATACTGCTGAACTGTAGTACATAAAGATATTATATTATATTATTAATACATAAAGTCTGCTGAAAAGAGCAACTAACTTATTTGCTTATGAAAGGTCTATTGTGATTCAGTTGTTTTGTGTTGGATACGATTACAAATATTTTAATACCAGTAATCCTTCACGATTATAACATCAGTTATGATAACCGCACACGCACACGCTGCACTATCATACATCAACAACAAAGCCCATGCAATAAATGCTGAATTATATTTTAATGCATGCATTATATTAGGGCATGCATAATACTTTCCCTGTATTATGTGTAGCATTTAAAAGCTATATTATGTTAACCAAATTGTTGTAGAACTTTTTCTATCGTAATAGGGCAATTTTAGAGTAGGTTTCTTGTAGCAGCAAGCAGGTGATGCCGTGTAAATTAAAAATCGGTTAAAACACTGACAACAATTGTTGTGAGCATCAGGGAAATGAAAATGATTTCGTTATGATGTATGAATCAATATGAATCAAAAATGTCACTTAAATGCTTGTCATATCATAAAAAGTATTGTAAAAGTCATGGGAGACATAAGTTTGAAAATGTGATTACGTTTGCAGCAATTTTACACGAATGTTCTACTAGTAGTTACAGCCAAATCTCATTTGGTCACAATTTTTCTAAATACAACGTCTTAAGTAAAACAGGAAAGCTGGCAAAGAGTGAGACAGAGAATGGTGGTTGAGATGTATGTACATGTCAGCGAACACAAGAGATGAGAAGAAAAGTCGTTTCAAGTGAAGCCAACCGGCAATTGCCTCCCTGGAAATAAGTTGTTACATTGCAATTCACATAAGTTATTCAGTAGGCCAGGACATGTAAATGTGCGCTCACCAACATTCAAGTCAGCTCACATCAATTCAGGAGGAGTCGTGTAGTAGAATGAACGTTAGTTATGTGCACCAAGTCTTCCTCTTTATTCCTCTTTACAACTTCTTCAATTCTTTTGACATTCAGAGTTTCAGAGGTTTTCAGAGGTCCCTCGTAACACGAGAATTTTACAATTCATCTAGTCCCTAACTTTCTATACGTGTAAATCCACTGTAAAGCAATCACATTTTCTACGCTATATGTACTTGCCTTACTAATATAATAAGCGTTATAAGTTTACAGCCTATTTTTACCTCTAGCGTTTACCTGCGTGCTATACTGTACTGATATACTTACAACTAACAATACCTTGTTATACGGGCAATAGACCTGGCTGTGAATCACCAGCAAAGGAATTGCTATAGGATTTTCTTTATAAAATATATGCATTTGATTCTTGCTCTTACCTTCTTACACTGTACTACATATACCATTATGCTCCACGCAATAGTTACAACGAAAGCAAACGAATAATACATTAGTTAAAGTCAAGCCACTGGTGGTTGTTTTGCTTTAGAACTACGATGATTCTAAACTAAATAGCTATTACATTTACATGACACAGGTACGCAGCCGAGTCACCCAGGTAAGTATAAACAGAGATACCAAAACTGACAGAATCTTATTTACGTGTGTTTATAAACGTAGGCATTCGTCTGAGTTTGTAAATATAGGGATCTAAAAGGTAATAAAAGCTATAATACTGGCAAATAAGTAAAGTGTAGTTTGATGTATAAGGAAATATATATTTACACGAGAAACAACAATAAGGATGTGGTTGTTAAGAGTTTATGGCTTGTGGAGTTCAGTTTAGATTTGGGAAGTACGTGGTGTGGCAGTGGCAGTGGACATAAGGGACTGAACATGGAACGAAATGCTTTACATTTATATGTATGTATATATACATACACTATCTACACCTCGGTACAATATTATTTGAAATTGTAAGTACTTTTGCTTTCGAATATCCTACACAATAGATTGTGTCGGAATACATAGGCAGAGTGTGTAGTGTAGGATAAATTGTTGTTTTGTGAATGTTTCGTGAGCGTATAAATGGAATCCTGAGTACAGTATAAAGGAAGACAATAAATTCTAAAATGTGTTTGTAGGTAAAGGTTGAGAAGGTCTTTAGAACTTTGTCCCATCTTGCCTTTACTTGGGTCTACGTGAATTTCCTATCTAAAATGAAGAGCAGCTGGCTTTATTTGGTTTCCTTGGCTTTGGCCACCTTTCCTTGATCTTCGGAGTAAGCTTCCGTTTTCTTAGGTTTGTTTTCAACCTACAGAACATACTCACCATTTTTACCTAACCTCCATAATGTGTTATACCACATAGCTATATTTTATTAGGACATGAGGGTATACCTAGTCTATATCTAATACAGGTTTAAGTGTCTAGGCAGAAAACCAATTCATATGATATATACATAGTACTTAGATTTTTAGATTTTGGTTAGGTGATGATGATGAAAGAGTATTATAGGTTTCTTCACTGTTTGAACATCTCAAGTTCTTTCTTGCTCGTATATTGCTGCACCACTGAACTTTGTAATTCAGTACTACACTCTAATTTTTGTGTGCAATTGACCTAAGGCGGATTATGTGCTGTTTGTATGGTTTCTCACAGATAGTGCAAGATTGGACGAAGATTTTATTTTCATCAGCTTACTAATACTTTAGTAGTTAACAACTAACAGAGAAATATATGACCTATGTATATAGCCTTGGCCTTACGTAACAAAAAAACATTTGCAGACACACTAATCACTTCAAGTTTCACACAAATTGTGAGTTGTGACTTTCACTCAATTATTGGTTAGCGAGTACTACTTAATGTAGCAAACGTCAATACTTTCAGTTTAGAAGAGGGAAAAACCTGTTAAAGTAACTTTGTACTTGTAATTCTATGACTTCATATAATTGTAAACGCTGTAATTGATTATCATATCATTTTTATAAAAATCAAAAATTGTGAGTGCATTGCATATCGACATTTTGTAAATGTGAACTTTGAATCTCACATAAATAACTCACCTTTCATTGGAGAGAGTAAGTACAATCTTTGTTTTGAGGTGTACTCATAATATATAGGTTTATGGAACACAGAGCGCTTTGTATTCAACAATAAAATAAATAATACACCTATTCATTCACATCTTTTTCTTCCTACCAACAGAATTCTTTCCTTTCTTCATCTCATTGTAAACCCTATATAATATTTGTTGTGTATACATAAAAGCATGAGTATAACTACCTATGTTGAAAACGCATAATGCCAGTATCATTATAGTGTTTGCATTGAAGTGAATGGTCTACAAAACACATTTTACATACCTTTAGCTCATAAGAGAATTAAACTACATGTACCTACTAATATAACAAAGATGTTCACATTCATACGCACTACGGCCGAAAAGTCAATTGATATTTTTAAAGATTCAATTCCATCTCAGTGACTCTTCGTCTAACTAACTACCTTATACATACAATCTCTACTTTCAACTCCAGCCCTCTTTATCTTCATTATAATTTATAGCTTCCACTGTGGCGGTAGGCAAAAAGCAGAGGTTGAAAGGAGCCCAAGCACTTAATTTACTGTCACCATGAAATAGAAATAGTGTTTTTAAACATCAGCTGACATCCTTAAATTCATTAAACGTGAAATCCACTAACTAGAGATGTAGAAATCAGAATAGAGACGACAGTGTTTGCAGATACACATATCACACCATTTTATCTGCATATAATGACTTTCAGTATCTTTTAGTTTTAAATAACGTCTCATTTACCAAAGAGACACGACTATCGCATAGAATAATGTACTTTACTAATATAGTAATAATAATATTACTGTAGGTATATTGTTTGTTGGCAGAATATATATTCTAGTAACATTGGTTTGTTGGCATATTCTTCTGTATACTTTGTTTGTAGTAGTAGTATAGTTGAAGATAAACTAGGAAATCCTATTCATCACATCAGTCATTTCCAATTGGGAGATAAACGAAAAAAGTCTATAATTAATGACGGCTTTGTTTGGGCGTGAAAGGCGAAGTTAAGTAAAGAAGAACAAGACGGAAACGAGAATCGGAGCTTATCTCTGTGCTGTGCTCCAATTGTCCGATCTATTTAGCCTGAATCTCTTAACTTGGCATGTTTGCGTCACACTCAATCACCCAAACTCTTTTCGCTTAATTAATTAATCACGTCGAAGCATGTTGTCGCAACCCTAAATCACAATCAGTTGTCCAACATACGTCAAACAAGGAATGGCTTCTAATGGCTAATAAAAAACTGCAGTTTAATCCATCAATTGTAGCATTACTAGCATTATCCAAGGTAAATTGACATATTTCCTCAATATCAGAACAACAAGGAGCAAAGTGATCCAATTCAAAGAGAGAAGTCAAAGTAGCCACATAATATACCTAACTAAGTAATTCCATTTACTAGTAGTATGTATGTGTATCTGTGTAATTGGTAATATTAGGCTAAGCTTGGTTATATGTATCTGTATTATAACTGTTGTACTGTCAGGATTACGGTTAACAAAAAGAGCACGCCTTATAATGGGGTTAGTAGAAATACTAGGAAACCCTTTCGCTGACTTAACATTCGATTTCTTTGCCCATAATAGAGAATTTACTAGAGTAGGACTTTCGTAATTCACGGGGCGACCGAGTAGTATATATATTCAGAATGGTAAACACTGTAAACGAAGAAGTACTACTACTACTACAAGCACTACCTACGTACTACCTATACAGTTACTACGCTAGTACAACAACGACGCAGAAGACCTAAACCCATTAAAACTCTTCAGAGCACTATTTATTTCATGTGTAGAGGCACGACAGCTCTTACTTACCATTACTTAACTTCCTTAAAGAAAACTGTGTAACAAAGTTCTCAACTCGACTAGAAAATAATTGATGGCTACTTCAGCTTGAGTTGTGAACATCTTAAGACATGGACATGATATTTTCGTATCCTATCAGACACGACTTTCTTTCCAGACAGGACAGAAGCAAGGGAATTTACTTACTCCTGTGTGTTGAAACCTCAGATGCTTCGGATAAGGTTTCATTGATGATAATGTGATCAAAAAGGCTGGGATAAGCAAGGACAGCTTGCTATCCCTATTTTGCCGCCGCCGTGTCCTAACCACACACAAAATAAGAAGAGACCACAAAAAGGAAAAAGCATATGACCCCTTCAGTTAAGGAAAATCTGATCCGCCTTGATAAAGAATATATACACTACCTACCTACCTAGTTAACTATTTACAATCATCTCCTAGACCTGTATAGAAATATAATAATATCTAGTTTTTCAGTTTTTATGACCATAGGGAGTTAAAGCAGTAGATTCCCCTACTTACTTTACCATTTACAATATACAAAATGATATACATACAGACATGTGCACGCACATAATAAAATGCAGAGGTTTCAAAGATTAAGGTATAGGAAAGGTAAGATTTTTGGTAGTAAACCTCTTGTTACCGGATATGCTGAATGCATCTAGTATCTCTAAAATAAAGAGACACCTAATACATGCCTTAGCTATAGAGATATGTTACATTACATCAATCTGTTCAGATATGATCTTTAACCGATACATAATCTATGAACGCCTACTTTGGTTAAATCTAGATAAAAGCCTTCTTGTCCAGACTTCAAGCAAGATTCCTATCAGGGTTGATGTTGCGATGTGTGGTGTAGTTTGAAACCTAATAGGCAGGTAGTAAGTCTTCTTTGAGCATTCAATTCTACTCACATCATTGCAGTCTTAGCATTACTGATCTTTACCCTGATTTACATAATACGTACAGGTATTACGTATTAAAGGAGATGTGTATGTATTTAGACAACATTAAGGATAAAAGTCGCACCTCATCTCAACCCGGCCTCATCCGCATCTAATTATTTATATCACTTACACTCCGCCTTTTTCAACCTTCTTTCAAGGCACGTCCACATCCCAAGATATTATTATACTCACATTTACATTCAACCAGCTAATAAATATAATATCCCATTTAACTATACTGATACACACACAACACACCTTTTGAAACCTGCAGTATGTATGGAAATATGGGTTATACCCCTTAGCATGTAGTACATACCTAGTTTAAGGTTGGGTTAGGCATTATAAGTCACTCGTGGGGAAATGGTATCGTTTCCCCTGTAGCCTTAAACGCATCACACTTATTCACGTTATAACTCACAGTGTTCAATCTTTAAATATAAAGCTGAAGAAAGCTAGGGAATATACATAATGTATATAGGTATGTATTTATGTAGTTGATTTACATAAACACATTTGATCCGACCTAAATCGACCACCCGGGAAGAAGTCATTTTATATTACAATCAAGGTGTAGTATAAGTAGACCAAATGATATTAAGGCTATTACAATCTCAAATCTTCTTTTGTGTTTAATGCTCCGCAACACTTCCTTTCTGGCTCATAATGTTTGCTGTACAAGGATTCTTAAAAGGTTTTCGACTTCTTTACTTGCAGGTTCAAAGGCTACAGGAGCATATGAGATTTGTTTCTTTTTTACCGCATGGAATTTTTACTGGAACATTACATTCAATTTGAAAGCTACAAACAAGTTACAATGTAGCGCATTTCTTTAGCAAAAGATAGCCTTTTGGGGCTTCTCTTTTTGGTTGTATCTCCTGGGTGGGATCACTACCTTATTATATTAATGAGTAAATCTACACACATTTGTGTTGGGGTATTTGTATTTATTTGTACAACCAACTAATAAAATAACTGTGTCGAGTGTACAAACACATGCTTAAGTATCTGATAAGCTCTTTGTTAAACGAGGCAATTTATACTACCCTAGAATTTTTATCACAAAATGTACGAAATACCTCATACATTGAATTGCATTGCTGTGTGAGTTTTTTACGTGCACAATGTAATGCATTGCATTCCCCTTGTAGGTATATCCTTTGCAGCTGCTCTAAGTCTGGAATGGAATGGTTCAATGGAAATTCATAATGTACTCAACTCACTACTCTCCACGGGGATTCTCAACTCGGAACTGTCACTCTGGCCCATTGTAAATAGACAACGAGTCACTTGAAGCAAAATGAGAGTAGATATGCAATGTCCAATGACAGAATTGTAAAATAAACGAATTCAATGCTTCAGATCGTATCAAATAGGTAGACATTTATTTCCATAATTAAGATGGGCATCCATTACAATCTTATTATCCAAATTGGGACTTCAAAAGAAACATACGGACACTACTCTTCGTTCAACATTACACTGGTTAGTAGATATAAAAAATTCTCTGTTGCTGAATCATAATAGGATTATTGACGAGGTGGAGTTCGGGAGAGAATAAAACGTGTTATTGCCTTCAACGTGTGCTTAAAAACATATTTATGACATAATAACTTGTAGAAAATAATTACTAGATTAGGATCTAATTTTTGCTGATAAGCGATTTTAGTTAGTCAAATAATAACGAGATATTTTGTTCTTAACGACCTAACGACAATGAATTCTATGAAAGCGAGAGAAACTACCATGTAAAATCCTACGAAAATGGTACAGGAATGAAATACGTGTAGAAAAATACACCTGAACAAGGAAGAGGAATGTTTTTGCATTCATTGAACGTGTGTGTAGTGTGTTACACTGTAGCAATTGCATTAGGGAAGTTTTTTCAATATTGACGCGACAAAAGCACGAAAGTTGACCATAAAAGTCATATTCACTTTTCCTAAAACTGCACTGGGCTGGCATAGCATAAAATATTTCTTGCCTTTATCATTGTGTTTCATCAGTAAGTAGAGTGTAGTTCGGTGGACACATTTAAAAGGGCAATGGTTGCTGGTTGGAAGGAGTTAGTATCTGGAATAGCATTAGCAGTAAGAATTAATTGTATCCCTTCCTTCGCCCTTCCAACATCGATGCAAATTGCCTCTTTGCACATAATGCTTAAAGTGGTTAAGTAGCCCTTTGCATGCACATCCAGCTGTTTATGCACCGTGTTGTGTTGCATAGTAAAATAAAATAATAATTGTTTCCACTCTACATACATTCATATATAGCAGTTTAAAGATATTAAGAGTTTCCTTTAGTGGGGTCTGGGGTTGGAGAAATGTTGTTAGTCTTGTTAGTATTTTAGTATATCGAGTATTACACTCTTTGCGAGAATTCAACAAGACTTTACTTAAATGTATACCTACCAGCCTACCTATATACAGTCTTGGTAGTTTACATAAAGGATATCTTTAGTTAAACAGCGACTGCATGCACGAGGGAAATACCTAATGGGATTCTAGTTTAAAGCAAACCACCAGTTGTTATTGCTTAGAGGGCTGCTGGACACGAAAAATGGAAAACTCACATAGTTCTGACATTTAGTACATAATTTCCGGGAAACTATGTGACAGTTCTTGTTTACATGGAAAGTTTGCATATAAAGTCTAAAGAATTTTCATAATAGCTGCCGCCAATCACGTCTTCAGATAATATTATTACGTGATTACAGCTACCATAAACTTAACAAGAAAAACAAATACAATGACATCTTTACACAGCAGTTTCAGTTTACATTTAAGACAAAGCATTCAAAGCATCTATTGTGCTGTGCGTATCCATAATATCCATGTAGTTTAGTGAAAATCCAAACACACATTTTCAGTTGTAAGTACACATAAACTCAAGGAAAAATTCATTTATATGCGTATGGAAGAATTGAAGGAAACCTAATTCTAATTAAGCTACATCTAAATATGATTCTTGATACACTTGGATTATCATAATGGTAATAATAGTTCAAATTATTTAAGTAATTACATTTCCACTGTTTTTCAAACATTTTATACTAACATTTTATATCGCTTTACACCAACCTAGAACTACAAATTTGTACTTAATAAGTATAATATCTATCCACGAATTTACTAGTATTATTGTATTGAAGTACGAAATATCATAGTGCCAGGGCAGGCAAAGTATGCAACTTCAAAAATACTATAGATTTACAAAAAACATAGATATGTACATACAATGAAATGCGTACTGTGGGGATTTAAGATGACAATCTATAGCTCACTAAATTCCTTTTAACAACTGCCGACCTCACTGGTAAAGTTGTAGAGATACTTCTAGCGTTTGAGTCTTCCACTTGTACTTTTACTCATACTTTTAGTAGACCATTGGGTACATGATTAATATTATCTGTATTTTTGGATATAGAAGCTCTATAGATACAGATAGAGATCCTACATCCTCAATGAACTGTGATTAGACATTCGTGATTAAAGTCTATTTCCGTCATTCCATCCCTTTCATTAGACATCGTTTGCTATAGCCCTGTGTTTACAAGTAGCACATCATCATCATATTATCAAGTCCTCTTATCGCTACAATATTGGCTCTCATTCATAAAATGTAATATTTACTACCTCCGCTGAGTACAACTGTCATTTGACTTTGGTTAGTTACCAGCAGGAGCTGATTATGATTATAGTACTAAAGCCATTACTATATACATACCTCTTTTTACTGTCATGTTCAGCAAACTGTATGTTAGTGTCATGGGACAGCAATAAAAAGTTAAATGCAGCCTTTTTCCGCCATCACAGCAAATGACATTTGGTTTTCGTGTAGCTGTGCATAAATCTGTAAAAGTTCCTGGATGGAATCAACAAAAAAAAGTACCTGAGTAGAGTATACTAGAACGCAGACACATGCAGGAAGGCTAGATTCATATAACAGAAAACATTTTAAGAATTCAGAAAAAAGTTGTAATAATAAGAAATGCTTTCAAATCTGATTAGGTAGAGCATGAGAACCTGAATGAGTAACTGTAACACATCTGATCAACGTACACATTGACGTATGTATTAATGTAATGAACGATGACTCAGCTTAAACCCCACATTACATAAGAAATAAGAATATATCGTTATTTTCGTTAGTCCACTGCCTGTGTAGTAGCGACCTACTCAAGTGGACTTCCACTATTACGTGTATATAAGTTATGTACATTATTCGTTACATTATTATCTAAGGTCAGATCTTCTGGACGTAGAGTCTCTCACACACAAACAACACAGAAAGAGATCTGAGTGACGGTCACACAACTCACCCAAAACCCATTACTTTCATTCCTACCCCAAAAGGAAACTTAGAGTGTAAAACTTACCCCAAAATGCAGTAAATCAGATCAACACAGGAGAACTGCAACTGCATCTGAGTCTCAGAGCTCCCGCGAGCCAAAAGTTTTCGTAGAAATGACTGGGAACACATACAAACGATCGCATTGCATCGCACACATATATCACGTACGGCAAAACATAACTTAACGATGCTCCTAGCACACAATCATTAGCCTGTACTTATCTCCATCCCCTCCCCACATCATTTGCTAACAATAATCTCCGTATCTACTAAAGTCTGTATTCTCTGTATGGCAATCAGCAAACTCTTCTGAAAGCATAAGGAAGCTTGTTATTCTCAACTTTGTAGTATGTGTAGTAGCAGAGTCCTTATGGGGAATTATAATACGCAGTGCCGAACAGTACAGGGTAAGAAAAACTCATTCTGTCCGATGACATGACAATTTTGGTTAACAAGATGTTTTCTATTTTTTCCTACTTTCTGCTTGTAGAATGCACACATGTAACACGCACTAACAAGAGTGTAAACTTATTTAACGAAGAAAAGAGCGTTTTTCACTCTTTTCTACATACAGGCTTCGGATTTCCTGTTGGAAATGAAAACCCTGTACGCATAAAATGAATCCATCCGGTCTGACTTACACACAAGAGCACCCTTTCCATTCCATTTCGTTTTCTTTTCTACCCCCACAATTCATTCATTCATTTCCCACAATTCTACCCGATTCTGACAGGACAGGATGAGATGGGAAGCAAACAACAATGAATTTCAGTTTGGGCATTCGAGATAACATACTCATTCACTACACCACCACCACTACAACATAACTATATATTTAACATGCCTATTACATATACCTACGTCATTACTAACATAACACTGCGTCTAAATACTAGTCCCACAATGGTTGAAGTGGGTACTACGTTTTATAATAATATACCAATAACAGCAGTCTCATATTATGTTTTCCTATTTAGAAACTAAACACCTGATTCAGTGGAGCAAAACCAAAACTTGGAAGAAATGGGATTCAACTCCCATTTTTCTCTTTTCTTTCTCATTATCATCTTTTGTGTGGAAAACAGACTGACAGGAGTGTTGAGAGAAGTCTCGTTATTCTCAATACCCTTTTTCAATATATTGTGACTATCGGCTTCTTTAACCCTTTCCTTCGGTCCTAATATTTTTCTGTTTTTACGTAACCTGGGAGAATATTTTGTTGTATGATATCGTT
>JAQFYB010001633.1:0-30873 GCA_034694085.1 Pogonognathellus longicornis
TGAGACGAATACATTATATTCAACGTTGTCCGTGTTTACACACTTAGGTACATTGAAATTACACGTTAGGAAGGTTGTACATGCAGGTAATGTTAATCTGGACTCACAGGTATAAGCAAAATTACAAACACAAAAGGATTTTTTGTACCTACAAAAAAAAGTAAAATTTCACGCAGCGTAAGCTTCAAATGTTTTGGTAGTGGAGGAAAGGGACTTGCAGAAGAAGAGTACATATAAATACGTGTACATTAACTACATACACGTATGTATGCAATGCATTCGTCAACATGCATTTATTCCGTGTATAATGATTTACTATTACTCTATTACTTACTATTTTACATAGTTGTAAAATAGCCCATTGCGTGTAGTCCGTAGATAAGATATTCAAAAAAGCGTAGTAAGGTAGCTTTGGGTATGTTGGTATGTGCATTCATTACATCATCGCTATATACTGACAGATGTTCACGTAAAATTGCTAATTGTGCATGCATTCGAGTGAAGCGAGGTGACATCGCTGCATATTTCCTCTGCTGTAAAAAACGGAGCGAAATGCTGAGTGCAATACAATTTTGTTAAGGTAGGAACACTAACATCAGTCATTAAAATTTTGTCGGTCAATCATAGCAAGGTCTCGTACAAATCCAATTATTCCGAAATTTTATACTATATGGCAATTTTGTCAAATTAAATACATAATACTAAATCTACCTGCTAATAAAGTGGAAATAAAATAGAAAAGCATACGAAAAAAGATTGCAACGACTTAATTATAGAACTCAATTATATTTACTATCTACAAGTAACCTTCACTGAGGGTCACAACAATCACAGTAAAGAAAACTTGGCTCGCCTACTGTTAAGCCCACTGTTTAAAACTTGGATGCATTAGTTTTTTAGCAAAAACTCTAAATTAGTTTGCCAACATCAGTGCAAAAGATGGGAGAGTCATGATTTACAGATAGTATCTTTATTTTCATGATCTCATAGATATACCTACTAATAATAACATACCTAGTAGGTACTTTATCTAAATCATATTTGCATGTACCTACTATGTATGTGTACATGAAAATGATATAAATAATTTTGCTACAATTACATTAGAATACAAGTATACAACATGTAGACTACTCCTCGATTCTAAAAGTGATAAAACAATTAATTTAGTCTGAAAAAGCAGAAAATTTGTATCAATTCGTTATAGCGATTTTAACTACAGAACAATGATTCACAAAAAAAGCTTCGAGGTGTAATTTTTTTCCCTGAGTTCAAATAAAACATGTGCATTATTACATTCATTATAGTTACTTGTTTGTATGCTAAGGATTTAAAGTCCACCGCATGGTAGCAAGGTTATGTCAAGTCGTGTTACTGAGCAGTACAAACATGACAGTTTTGGTTTGAGGCTGAAGCTAGATTTGTAAAATTTAAATATTCATTACTCCTGTTATGTTACAATTTACCACACAGCCATGGTTAGCACTTTACTACGGAATAGATGTACTATAGTGGCAAATATTTACTACGTTTTGGTTTAAGCTGAATATAATATTCATTCAATAGATAATACATTGTTATAAAGCACATAATGTTGTAGTTGTACTTATTGTAAGACGTAATAATATTATTAGTGTAACATTATGCATTAGTGTAGCACTAGGGTTAGAAAGAGAGTGCATGGAGAATATGGACATTGGATAGTAAGAAGATTAGTCAGAGAGTTGAGTCGAAACAGGTCTGTGAACTTGAGGAGATTTATTCTGCGAGGGCGACTTTGAACCACCTGATTATTTCCAATTAGATGTTTCTAATGAGTAACCTCTGAGGTGGGAACGTGGGCGCTATTTGCCCAAAAAAGGTCACAGTTGAACCAGTTGGTCATTTTACTGGCGATATGATGATGCTGTGTGGTGTGATGCATTGCTTGCAGTCATTTCATTTCATTCCTAGTCTTGGATTACACTCACCCTATATAGATCCTACTTATGTATGTGAATCTCTATACTGCTCCAATGTCTTTATATCTCTCTCACTCTCTGCTTGATACGAATTGCACGTATTGAATTTATTTTTCTTGCTCGTTTAAAGGTGTTGCTATACTATTCGTATTCGTTCAAGTACAATATGTCAAAATGCTGTACAATGGGATATACTAAGAAGGATGGTATAGAATATAGTCAAAGAGCCGGCAAGGTACATTATTTTATAGGGAGATCGAGATGTGTTCTTGTAGTACAAGAAAAATATTATAATATTCTTGTTTGTGTACGTAAGTCTATACACAAGCAAGTTGTACTTATTTAACCAGGGCTTGTGTCTGAAGACTAAGCCAACCTCAAATGGTTCTTTGAGTAATGAAATGATGATGATGATGCTGATGACGTGAGTTGAGTTAGCTGAGTGAGCAATAGTACGAATAATGTACGAACGACTACACACTACTATATGCATACATTTACAGTGACTGAGACCAAGACTATTATCCAAGGCTCAATATTTAGAAAGTAGGACGTATCTTCCATAAGCTTCTTTTAAATATCTCGTCATGATAATTTTAAACTCTTCGTAATATTTTATATCTGTGGTAGTTCCTACTCACACTACTGTGTCATACTACGTTATTGTAAAACATCCTCAAGAATATGCACATTATAGTAGAACCATCTTGTGAATCATAAAGTTTCTATTGGTTTCACTTGTGTTTTACCATACAATAACTAAGTCAGAAGATATGTACGTAAATATTCCAGAGAAATAACTACCTATTTAGGAAGTAGTAGGTGTACATAATGAGTATAAACCTTTTATGTTTAAACGTAATATACCTAAGCACTGGTTCTAGGAATATATTTTTAGTGCAAAAATTCATGCGATGCATTTTATTTCGTTTAATTCATGAAATCATTTCGAACAATTCTATAAATAAGTATTATTGTATAAGCAATAAATTACTAACCTACTAAGGGTAATGTCGGGTCATTTCATAAAGAAGCTGCAAGAAAGATGTGATTGTTGTTGTGTATTAAATTGGACATTGCAGTATAAATAAATATACTTTGAATAAAGTGCATTTCAAACCGTAACATAGATATACCGCACCTACATACTTGTATAATACATGTACTAGGTATTGTAGGTATATAAATAAGTGTTTGTTGCTCGCGAAGACTGTATAGTAACAGTTTCTAATCTGAGTTTTGTGTGCATGCACTAAAATGGCTTTTAATAAGGATGCAATATAAAATCCTATACTTTAGACAGTTCAGGTGAGTGAGTATAAATACACGTTCATATTACGTTAGGTATGTTGCATAATAGAAAAGTGAAATGCAAGTAATATTTGCAATGCAAATGCTAATTATATGAACCCTAAAAGTACTTGTTTGTGAAAAAAGGGAGCAATCAGTTTTATTTACGAGTTTAGTAGTATACCCCAAGTAATGACCGAATGATTAATACACACGTAAATAATAATGAGCTCTTTAACTATATACCTAGGTAGGTATATATGCTTACATTTGATAGAGGACTTTTGATTATCAATCACTTGAGACTTTCGACTCTTTACATACACATTCAATACATCATGCCACATTCAAGCCTTATACGCACTTGAAATGAAATAATGTGAGAGTCTCATACACGTAGTTGCATTAAAAGGTGAGCTAGCACATAATGAAGAGATTCTAACTACACGAATCTTTATGCAGCTGACATTTACTCTTTGTCTGTCACTGACAACGAAATGCTCTTTACACGTTTGAAATTGTCATGAAATAAGTGTCTATAGCTCAAAATGTTTTATCATAGATGTCTGTATACACTTTATAGAAATAGGGACACCATAATGTGAATTTGATATGGTTTGATAGAGAATGACATACCTTGCACTGGTTTTTCTGGGGTAAATGTCACGGGTACGAATAAACTGGCGTCTGGTCATATTGTAGTATTACTTAAGTAAATCGTGCACAAAGACTTTTGGTGCCTACTAATATAATAATAGTACTTTGAACAGCAAGAGATTCCCTACACTCTGCACGTGCTAGTTTTATACTGGAGATGAATGGCACACCGCACGATTCGGCATTTGGTGTAAGAGGAACAGCGAAAAGAACTGAAGCCACCTAAGCACAAACTTGCAATGCAATGAATGAAACTGCAAATACTGTGTATGGAAATTCAGACTGTGCGTGTGAAAATCTTACAACAATCCGCAAATACTTTAGTTTCACTTATTGCCCAATTTTCAATTTACTAATACACACAAGAACATCTTTTGTACTGCATTCCTTAGCACCGTTTTCGACATACTGATAAAAATCGCAAAGAGAGATCGACGGATCGGTCTCCCGACCTAACTCTGCAGCACATCTGCATTCTACCCCTGCAACATCCTACTGTGTGTTCTACCACTCCAACTCCAATGAACCTACTTTTCAACCAAACCGACTGTGCTTATGACATCTTGGACGGAAAGGCGGTCACAGTAATAATATATTCTCCAGCCTCAATATACACAGTAGGTATATTACTATTGCCCTCTTTTACCCGCAGTTACTCAGTTACTTTCCTTTCTTCGTAGTTTCTTCCTAGAAAATCTCACAAGACATTACTATTAATATACTAGTGCTAGTAGTATTACAGTACAATGCTGGTATATGCACTACAGGACTATTTATCAACGTAAGTACCTTCATTTCTACAGATACAACATACAACAATACATCAAAGGACTTCTCTCCTCATGTTTCCAACATGTATCACTTCTTCCCCTTTTATACGACAGACTTGAGACACAACTTTCCAGTTTCCGCTTTAGAATGTGTTCTGTCGGAATTCTTGAACGAGAGTTCAAGTTTTGTTATTTTAGAGTCACTCTGGGGTATAGTGCACGTCAATGCTATGTAGGTAAGGTACTACCGATAGTTCTCTATGTATAATAAATACGTGGTGGAGGAATAAAAGACAACCAGTGCAAGTTAAGCAGAAAAGCATAAAAAATACCAAAATCAATTATTAAATAGGGTTCATTCACAGTTCTACACAGAGTTAATGTTGCTGAATGGATGAAAATTGCTTGAATTTAGGAACTGAGTCCAAAAATGTACAGATATTTGTTATCGGAAAAGTTATTGTAGCATTAACACCTTGGCCTTGCCTTTGTAAAATGTTTTATCAAGAAGTTTAAAAACGATTCACGTTGAAGTAACTAACCGAAATAAATATCTTGTCTTGTATAAAAGTACCTATACCTCTACCTATTTTTACGTCTCTTTCTTCCTTTAATAGCATCACAGTTAGTTATCCTTACAGATATAGCATGTAATTGCATTTGCATTTACTCAATTTAATGTATATATAAGTACTAAGTACATATACTTACCATGTACGTAGGCATAAAATTACACGTAGTAAGCAATAGTTAGGTAGGTATTACTAATGAAAATTGTTTAAAGCTTGAAACAAAGTTATAATAAGAGTTACTGCATAACTATATATAACCATGTGGAACATTCCTTGGAGTACAGTTGTATTTTACATCATTTCTTGTATGCACTCACTCAATACATGGAAAAGAAATTGTTATTGAAGTCATAAAACACGGTCTTTAAACAAAACTTTACAATTAATGTTGTTAAATACAAATCAACAACTTCAATTAAAGCTTTAAACAGTTCTTAGTGTTTGTACTAATACCTCATGCACATGTAATTGAATCGTAAGCAAGGCTTCTACAAATATGTATGCCTAATAATAGTAAGATATATTTTGGTATACTGCACAAGTACAAATAAATGTTGTTTTCCTCCTCTTCACCTGCATTTCATGTTAATATTTTTTTTCTTGGAACAAATGGTTCGGAAGGCTTTATAGAATGAATTTAATGTGTATGTAGACCGTGACATTTGCTGTTAGAGCATTAATTACGCTTGTATATCAACAATGTTTATTTGTGATATAATATGGTATTTTATACTACAAGGAAGAAATGCCGCACTATATAATATGCATGTAGTATGTGTAGTACTAAAATGCTGTGTACATGTGTGTATATGTGTGTGAGGGAAATCAGAATTGAACAATACCAGGAATCAGACGTGCACTGGAGTAAATGTAGGTGAATATTTATGTCAGGTATTAAAAACGACATGGAATATTCATTGCAATTGGTATATGTTGGTTAGATATTGGTATGAACAGTATGAAGTATATGCGTTGTCATTGAGTTTGTACACTTTGTACTTACGAAAATTCGACTACGAGACGGGAACACAATATGAGCTTCATGCATATCACTCTATGTGCTCAGCCAAATGTTTGACCTTAAGTAAAACAAATGCAAAAACTGAGACTATGGTCAATGCCAATTCCATTATAACCCCTCGATGCACGCAACCAACAATGCAGATGCAATTTATAAGAAAAGCACTGCATCGTTTCATTTCTACAGCAAAATATAATATCAAATTAATTCAACCTTCAAAACTCAAGCAGTTTTTCTCGTTTCGTTACTACGAATGATGAGATGACTTGATGAACCAAGTTTCTAAATCTAAATCGAGTACACAACTGTGCCATTCTGTTCGCTTGTGCTGTTTAGCATTAACATCAATAATGAAATATGAAATCAAAACTAAGCTAAGCATAATATTAACCACTTTTCATACACTACATACGTGTCAATATCATTTTTCATTTTTTTAAACCTACATTCTGGTGCCAGTATTTTGTACTTAAAAATCTGCTAGTTGTTTTGTTGTCTTCAGTATATTCAACTTGCATCGATTCGAGATGTGTATGTGTCTATGTCTACGTATCTAGGTGCACTACAATACATACTAACGCTAAAGGCGCTAATAAGAAAACTGTTGGGTTTAAATGAGGTAAGTACTCCAAAACTTGCATAGGTAATAGAATAATAGTTTTGTATAATGCGATACTCCATGTAAATGTGTTGTTTAGCTCTAAAGCCAAATGGAGGATAATCTGAAACCGGTTATCCAATCTAAGAGACATCACCGTCGAGTTTTCATGAAATAGACAATGTATGTACGTACCTAAGTCAGTAACTAATATCTGTGGTAAAATTCAGAATACAAATGCAAAGGCATTACTTACAATTAGGATATTATTTACATTTTGCCTTTCAGAAAAGAATATATTTTTTAATTCGAATAATGTATTGTCTATAAACTAACTTTAATAAAGCAGTCATTATTACTATGTTATGTCTGACAGACACAAAACCGCAATAAATGCATTGTTAAGTGTGAACTAAACCTAACTAGCAGAATTTGCTAAATCAACCTGTTTTTTACCCACGACCTTTCTATTTAAGTTATCAAGTATTTATAGGAACTACTCCCATTCACAATTCACAAACTACCACTTTTCAAACCAAAACACTGTATTCTGTTTCACAGTGTAAAAATCAAGAAATAATAACATATCTAGCTTGAAAGCAGGGATAAATACACGTTCTTTTTCATTACATAAGTTACTTGTCATCAGAAGCAGCTTCTCATGGCCTTGACGGCATAAAATGCCTTTAGGTATATATGGGTTATACATGGTCGCTTATACATTAGTATTTGCCATTATTCACTTAATATTACACCATCATGTGTACTGTACAGTGTGTACCATACATATAATATTTCTGCTACTTTGTACCGCCTTGTCAAGTATGAAGTTATGAACTATGACCATTTTCATTTTACTTTGCCTTATTGAAAAATTTACTAATACTAATAATTTATAGTCCGAAGGAAATAATGATATCCACATGTATCTAGCCAGGCACAAATAAATAGTTCACATACATAGAATTACTACAAGACACAACTCCATTTGCCATCACTTGCCTTACCTCTCTCTCTCTCATCGCTATAATCATCAATTGTATTTTGTATTGCACATCGCTATTGCACATTTACTATGTGAGTAATGCATCATTGAACTGCATATAAGGACTGTTTCCTCCTCTCTCTCTCATTCTGTATATGTACCTTTTATATCTTTAGTAATATACATGAAGTAATGTGTGTAACTATCACATAATATACTCATGTATGCAAATTGCACATAATAATGTATCATGTTCTTTCGAATCATGTGATTACAGGTAAAATAATAACATTTCAATAACGTAAATCGAAAATAAACGAGATACGTCGATAAACGAGAGGAATATTCTGTGTTCATAAGAAAGTTGATATACTAAAGTGAATGAAGGGTTAGGTATTGTATCACTAAAGATTTTATTGTTATTAACAAGACTGTCTTACATAAGACGGCAGCAGCGGCGTCACGAAACAATGCGCAATGCATTTAGTACGCAGGGGCTTATGTAAAAGTATCTTATATCATTGTTAGTTTTACACTTAGGTAAGTACTAATGAAATAACGCTAAAAGGGTAAGGAAAGGAATAAAAATAAATTTTTCAATCAAAGGCAAAGCGCCAATTATAGGCTGCTGCGTTCAAAACGAGTGAAACTTAAATACTAATATTCACGAGATCGTAAAGCGTGTGTCTATTAAATTGTGTGTACGCTATAAGTATTGTAGATCTGTATTGTATAATATTTTTAATACATAATCCTACGTGTGTAGTAAACTTGGCGGTATATATACTATGGAGTTTTATACATGAGGAATAATGCCCATACGTTGATTTGCCCCGTGCACGATTAAAGTTAGCGTTATTATTTATTATGATAAAGTAGAGTGATAACAATGAAAATATTTCTTACCCACAGGTGCAGATTTCACAAACACATTTGCCTTTGCTGCTGCCCTTCTCCTCCTTTTTGGGACTGTCTGGTTTTTTTCCTCCCTTCTTGCCTACACTGTCCTTTTCTTTTACATCTTTCAGCACCATTGTGATACGGATTCAATCCACTACACTGAAATGCGATCTCAAATTCTAGTATCAGTTTTCCCAGTTTTCTTAAATATAATGTCACTTCAAAAACTTGAGATGTTTACAGTTTTTTGGAGTCTTGATATATAATTTACTTCGTTGTGCCAATTTTTGTGCGTTTGGTTCTATGCTTCAGATTACATGGGTTCGGATGTTTGCTCTATTCTTTTAACTGAAACAAATAATTAAGTAAGGTAAACACTTGGGTCATTTAACTTTTGGGTGAAACTGCAATATTGTACTTACAAATAGTTTAAATAAATACAGCTAAAACTTATTAGCAAAAATATGGGCATATGTGCACACAGTTTGACAATTGGTTTTATGTATGTGTTAGTATGAAAATCTGACATTTTGAAAATAATTGTTAATTCTAACTAAAAGTGAGTTAATAATAACTACATAGCTCGTTACATCATGGAACGCAAACACTTACTGAAAGGAGTCATGAGGAATAGCATACTTAAAGGAAACATTATTGTGCATGACGAGTTATATGTATAATGTAAAAATTAGCAGAGAAAGTATATTGACTATTTACACGTGTGACAGTGTAGACAAATAGTCAAACCTCAATAAAACCTGTGCATAAATGCATATAGTTTCTCTGTAGGTAAATATGTCATTTGGAGTGACAACTGGTTAAGTACTAGAAGAGATACAATAAAGGAGGTGCTCAAAATTTTACAGTTTTCATATAAGACAAAGTTATACTAGTTTAAATAGAGATATAGGAACACAAGTGCTTTACAATGCAATCAGACAAAACTGTTGACATAAATGTAAACATACGCAATGCCTGAGCTTTTCATATGTATATGATTTTATATATAGATTTGCGTTAGTTGACTAGTTAATGCTTTGCACTGTGTGTTGTGTTTTTACAACATGGTAATCACGTATGAAAAAACTTCACTATTTACTATTTATACACTCCACCGCAGAACGTTTCAGTCTAACACAGATTTTTAACAATAATCTACAGAATACAATGTTACCTAGTTATAGTTAAACTAATGATAATATGTTCTCTATAAAATGTGTATGCTTTCATACACATTGAACAGGAAAGGTGTATTATGTATTATTCGTTTATAAAACTACACAGGAAACTGCTACCTTTCTGTTTTTTTGTGAGTGTAGTAAAAAGTAACAATATTATGGTAGAGTACATGTGCAAGTTGCGAATATTTTTGGCTAGCACAAACGCACCTACCCAACTAAATAGTTTCTATTAACTCCCTATGCGTATTCACAAAATACAAGTGCAGATACACTCGTATAGTAAATTCCTACCTATACCTCCTGTAAATTGTAGTTGCCTAAAATATAGCAGACTTGCGTATTCCATTTCATAAGATTGCTAGGGAATTCCCCATGAGACCTGAAATTTTAATGTTGCTGCACTTCAATTTAAGATGAATGTGTTATTTTTACAGTGCGTTTGGATTGTATCTTTATGAAAATCTACTATTATATTTAGTAGGATTTGTGTATATTATTAATACAGTACGGCAATGAGTGGGACATTAGTGGTATAATGAAATTGAGAAAAAATTATTATTTTGAGACACTATAATTGAACTAAGGTGTAATTTATCAAAATGAGAATGTGCAAAAAATTGAATGTGTAGCGTACCTATGATTTGTTGCGAATGTGAGAAAAGCCTTTATTTTGGATACACTATATATTAATATAAATTACACTACACACACACACACCTATTTAAAATGTACATAAAACAAAAAACTATACACTAAACCGCTAAAAGATCGTTGTGTTTCTGAGTTAAAGTATATCCGGCACTGTCTGTGGTTAAATCAAGACTGAGAGCTGACATAACGTGGACAAGTGAAACAGGTTGAAATCTTTTTGCTTTCGACTTGCAGAGTGGCTTAGTACACTACACTCTAACACTAGCTCCACTATATACCTAATATTATTCTCAAGTATTGTAAGTCATGTTATGCGAGTTGAGTGAGTGAGTGAGCAAACAAAAAAGACTCCCACTCGTAGATTCTTCGTTGTTCATGGCTATTGCTTATTAGTATTAGAAACCTAGCCTTGCCTTATGCCTTGTGCCTGCAATACACAGCTAATCTTTAAATGTGTTTTGCTTTTGCTTTGCTGTTGTTCTAATGTAATCTAATGCATTTCTACATGAATTCTACTACAATGCTACAACAACTTATGTGATTGTACTACTCGTACACATACCTAGTTACCTACAGCCGCTATATTCATACCTGCCTATGTATTCACCTACATGTATTGTATACCCTATAATGCTAGTACATGAGACGGCAGCACTATATACACAAACGTACTTGTACTTATTGAATAATATTGAAGTACATGGATGCAGACAAATCTACGAGTGTGTATAAGTAAATGATATGCATCAAGGTGCTATCTGTGCATAGATCACCTGTGTGTCTGTGTGTACGAAGACTGCTATAATATGTGTATGTTAAAAGTATACATAAATGCATGGAGATGGAAACTTATTTATATGTACACCACGTTTAGTGTGTAGTGTACACTACCATTCTATTTACTATGACTATACCACCTGGAATCTAATTAGATGCAAAAAGTTGTTGGTGATAGTGATAGTGCAGAGAAGGGGAGAATAGAATGAGAATTTTGTTTAAGTATACAAACCAATTCATATACGCCACTCATTCTCAAGTGGGCTAAACCTATTCCTAAAACGATAAAACCTCTATTTCACATGCAACATGTAAACTTAAAGAAATTTTTATTTATTTACTAATGTATGTATATATCCGTTTGTACTGGAGTTGGGATGTTATTGTTATATTGTTGGTAGAAATAAAAAGCTATGATGTGTGTCATGTCATGGAAAGATTCTACTTTTTGAAGGACTCCTGAGTAATTCAAATGCATCTTCGAATTAGGGGACACTCTTTCTGGGTGTAATATCATCCTTTTACAAGTGGGCGGACATATCTCATACTCTGCTTATATTAATGATACACATTTGGAGAATTTAAACATAAATGTTTCATAGGGATGACAAGTGTTCATGCAATTTGTATCATGCATTTATGCATCAGTGAGTGCTCGTTTATTAGATGAATTGATAAAATAATAATACAACAATATGAATCCATAATTAATTAAAGCTTGGAAAATATTTATTCAATAATTTTGTGCCATTTTGGAATTGTGTGCAGGCTAATTATAAATCACAGTTACAAAAAATAGCTGATGAAGAAAACAAAGTTCCTTAATTCTCATTGAATGATAAAAATGACAATTTGGAAAATAATTTAGCACATCTTGTTTAATTGATGGTACAGGTACAAATCAAATAATTTGGAAAAGAGTAAACATTTGTCAGTCATTTGCACCTGCATGTCTTACCTCCTACAGTTCACCTTTCAGTAACACCATAGATGTATAAAATGTGTTTTACTGCCCAGGCTGTAGCTTTTAATGTAATATGCTTATACAGTTAGAGTAATATGTGGCTCGTCTCGTAATAAAGATGTGGGACTGTGCTTTATTCTCATTTGTATTCTGTATAATATACAAACTTGCATATTATATGCAAGTGTGTATTATATCTTTATGGATATACACAAGAAATCCCATAAGTCAATAGTTATTGCATGTGTAGCTTTAAAAAAAAATGTGGACTTGACATGGTCACTGATCTTATCCCTTTGTATTCTGAACTGGTATAATATTATTATATGTATACACAATACGCACAAGCTACATAATATGCAAAGGAAATTCTGCTATATAGATTTGTAGTCGACTTTCTTCTTACAAGATTATTATAATCCTGCAAGTAATTATTATTAATATTCAAATACAAACTGGTTTTATAAGAAAAATACTAAATATTATTTGCGCATAAGGTGCATTTAAAAATTGTGTGTAGTATACAAACTTATGTGTAGTATAATACTGACCGGTGCATTTACATATAGGCTATAGCTACACTTTAAATTTTTTCAAGCACTTTGGAAAGTTCTTCCCTTAAGTGAACAAATCTTACCTTGTTGGTAGTGAATAAGCGATTTCTTGGTAAAGATAAAGATGTGATAGAAGTACTACATTGCGTGAATACGAGTCTGTTAACATATAGCACCAGAAACACAAGCAAGGCATGAAGATTGTGATATTTAGTGGAGCCATAGCCATTTGCCCAGCACAAGTTGCATTTGGACATTTCGGAAATGGAAAGGATGACCTTTTATGGTCAACACACCGGCCGTCGTCGTTGTTGCTTTTGTTGTGTTGTGTTGTTTTGATTTTCTCGAAGGCGTTTACAAGCTCTGCCTTCACAGATACCACATACTAGACATAATATAATGCCATGGACTCCTTATTCTTCTATCACAATACACTTCAAACGTAGTATGTAATATGCATAAGCACCAAGTACACATAACACAGCAAGATAAGCTCCACAGTCACGAAGACGACAATCAAATCACAGAATACAATCTGCAAATTCTACTTCATATATGACTATAGTCCTCCCACATCTTATAAATATCCAACTCATACTATAGACGCTTTTTACACACACACGATAAGAATGAACTTGTAGACTTGTAGAGATATAGTGCTAAGCATAAGAAATATTGTAATGTTCATTCATAATACCACTAGGAATATGAACTAGAGCATTTTTGGTATTTGCTTAGCGTTTACATACTCAGAACGACATAAGTAATACGACACTGCAAATCTCAGGTGTGTGTAGGTGGAACACTTTAACCGAGTGAGTGTGCTATACTGCTATGTGACGTGTGTAAGGACAGGATATTGTATGTACTTTATTACTTATAACAGTATTGTACCTAATACATATTTTATATTCATATTACTAATGTAATGCATAGACATTCGAGTTATTTTCTGGAAGAATAAACAGTTGCATGTATACATCAGACTACTTATAAATTAATATTATCATTTTATTGTATAACAATTTGATACTATAATTTGTATAATTACAAGAATTATATACTTTACTACAGAATTCTATTGTTTTAAATTGTGCCCGTACTTAATAACAATATCATGTATTTGTACATTAATAAAAACATCTTTAATCTTTGCAGACTTGCACCATCCTACTTAAAAAGGAAATAAATATGATATACCTAGTTCTATTAGTGGCAATAAAAATAATTTTCCATTGTACACAGAAAACAAGTCATAATTTACTAGCTTGTCAGTTTTAAAAGTGTTTACTTGTTGTACTTGCGTTCTTGTATCTAAATGTATGTTTGTTAAATACGTAAAAGCCTTGCATGTAGAGAGTTTGATTTAAGAGATTAATTGTTAGTTTATTTTAGTAAACACGTATAATTTGTGCAATGAAGTATGACACAGTTGCACATGGATATTATTAGATAAGGCAAAGTCTCATTCACTTTCATGGAACTTCACACGTAAAGTATTGCAAAGATGAGTGGTTCTTTTTATCCTTAATGGGAAGAGAGTGTTTTTAGGTATGGGTGACTTTGAAAAGACATTTTTATATATTTACAGTGTTTCTACGAAGTCTAGTTAAGAAGTGAAAAGTACCTAAAGATATGATATTTACATAGAGCGTTTTTGACAATCCTCTGAAACATTTGCACGTTTCATATATGTGGCTTACAATATGTAGGAGTTAGTTGATTCAGTCACAGTCGTAGACTAGAAAACTTGACTCATTAAATTTTAGCTTTAATAAAACTAGTTTCTTTAAAGGTAGCTTCCTACACATTTAAAAATGATAACCTATTCACTATTTGTTTTGTCGCCTGCTAAAAGTGTTGTGATCCAATATGAGACGAGTTAGACAACTGATTGCGCATTGAGCACAACAAATGAGTCAGAGTCAGACTTTAATGGACCAGAAACCAACATTTTTAAATTTAAGGCTTATGAGTTCGTATGAGATATTTTATTTCTAAAAAGTGAGGAAAAGATTAACAATAAAATATTGTTAAATAATGCTAATTATTGCAATTATAGCAATATTCCTGTAAACAGCTTACATCTGCCACCCTGAGACTATGCGTCTCAAATTTCGTCTCTTATTGCTTTTTAAATGTATTTAATCTATTTTACATTCAATTTTAAGTTATAGATTTGTCCAATCTTTATCCGGACCATTTCAAGGCAAAAAATAATATTGGATAACAATTCTAATACTTCAGCGCATTAAAATTCAATTCGAAAATCGCCTTTCTGTGTAAAGTATCTAAACACTATATCTAAATGAAGCTAGAATTTTGACTTTTCATATTTTCAAGCGACACTATACATCGAAATTGAGCAATCCTAAACATGCGACAATCCCAATAATGATTAAAATTTTAACAATTTTTAATTCCGCAAATTCCTGAATGTATTGGGTATCTAAATTGAGTGCTTTGAAATTAAACAAATATTTTAGTTTACACAAGTGTTTACAATTTTATTTTTATCGTTCGAAGACCATTAGCTTTAGAATTATTATAGTGATAATAACTTCCAGTGTTACACATGAAACTTGGGTCAGAGATGACTAACTGCTTACAATATTTTGTTTGCTTAATTTGATGAATACATAATTGGACATTAAGTAATTGACATTAATATGCTAGTATACCATCCATCTGTAGAACCCATCGAATATAACAATACAAATCAAAAAGAAGAATGCAGCCAAAATTGCCAAAGCATTGCGGTCGGATTTACTATTTCTTGTCCTGACAAACATCATTAAGCTGAAAAGCACTGGAATACAGAGAATAAAATGCAGAGACAATGCTTATTGTTTTCCTCCCATCATTCTTCCTTCCACCATTATTTCATGTTGCTTTCAAAGCCTCTTATCTGCAACAATCACATAAAACAATCTTCTCCACCGCAAGCTCTCCTTATAAGGCCACCCATCATTTCGCCGTCACATCAACCACAATAATAATAATACACAATGCAATTGCTTCGCAAATGTTTATCCTGTCTCAGCTCTTTTATGAGCTTCAGCGAATTTCAGCTGTACACTTTTACACTGACACTGCACAGCTACAAAATTACTTTAAACACACATACACATGTCTCTCTATAACATATTAGTAGGTACGCTTTACAACCCACACGCGCTTAGACATGCACTGCATCAAACGAATTACAGAGACTTCATCTTAAATTAAACCACACATTTTAAACTCGACTTGTAATCCCTTAGTGTGTTATTTATTCATTATTTAAAATCTATAGGTTCTTATGTAACTAAGGCTTTCATATGAATATTGACTTTCTCTAAATCCCCTCCAGGCTTATTCTTCCGTGTATTGCTGTTGGATTTACAAACGTCACTCCATGTATCTTATCGTTATTATTGTTATTACTATTGTTACGTCAAGTTATGTACACACATACGATAAGCGACATGCGCTAGTTCTGATTGTGATGTTTGATGAGACGTTTACAAAGAGTTGTAGTATGTAGATTTATCGAGTGTATGTGTTGTCTGCAAAATTCTCATCTTTTTAAAGTTCCTTGTGAGAATATATGCTTAATTGTTTTCAAACAGATTCGTTTGGGTTTAAATGCTACTTGAAACTTCAATTGGAGTACATGTCATGTATTGGCCTTGGTTGCATTCTTATATTGCATGATTGGAGGCTGGAGCTGTGTACCTATAGTATGAATGAATTGGGCTGCATGTCTTGTATGATGTGAGTGTTGGGATAAAATGAATTACTTGACACTTGACACCAATCCACTGTTTTGCTGTACAATTAACTTTTCAACTTGTATTAATATCTTGGCACTTGTGGCACACCTTTTTATGCCATTGGGTTAATGTGTTGTATGGGCATGTTGTAAGCGTAATATAAATAAGAAACGCTGAAAAAGATGTGACACATATTATTAGACACGAATGGTTCAAAGAGTAGGATGGATTACATATGTACAATGTGTTCTGTATGTAGCAAGTTAGTGCTTTACATACTGTTACTTTTTTAATTGTCCTTACTAGTGTTCCTTTTCCTTGTAGTCTGATGTCAAATCACCCACTCTTGAAGAAATCAGACATTATGGAGATTAATTACTATACTTTCAAATGTCAACGAACACACTGACACACACGGTACCTACAAATAAATTAATAGTAGAGCTATCACTGACTATAACGGTATTCCTTTGTAGGTGTAATGTGTAATGTATCGAATTCAAAATCTAAGACAACAACAACATGTCATGAATACATATTCTACATATATATTATATCTGTATATAGAGTGTAAAGTAATTTTGAAATTTGTAAACTGTGGAATTGAGATATATGGAGTGTTTTTGTGACAGAGTGGTCAAAATTATGAGTATTACGTAATAACACTGTTGGTTGTTTCCAGAAGTGGAAGAAAAGCAAAAGTAAAAGTTAAGTAACAATGAGTTATAGCACAAGGACAGAGTTCAACGATTTCTCTGCTAATGATGATAGTTTATAAAGTGAAATGCTTCTTACTACGACTTACTTAGAGACGACTATAGATTTACACCTGCAACTTAAAAGCACGGAGCAAGTGGTGACAATAAAAATCGTGGAAAGTGCTAGCGAATAAGAAAGTCTGAAGGCAGGTATAGCTGGAATAATGGTGTAAAAGGAAAATCGTGGCAGCCACCACGACTAATGTGAATGTAAAGGCATTTTGTATGCATACAAGAAACTTGGTCGCTACTGTTACTAGCACACATACAGAGAAAAATGAGAACCATTGATTTCCTGATGTTATGGCTACTGGTGGTACAATAACAGTATTGCATGCCATTCGGAGCTGCAACGATATTTCTGACTTGGAGGAATGGAAATACATACACCCAATAATATTCTTCAACTCCATTGTCCGCAAAATACTCCAAGTGCATAGTGATGGTGGATTTTAGTACTTACACGGAGCTGCTGGATTTACCGGCAAATAATTTTGTCAGCTGGCTGCAGTTGCTTGCTAGAAAAGAGCTAGGTATACATAATGCATGTGCCATTACTTCTTCTATAATGTATTCCAAACGATCACTTGAAATCATTTGTGGTATACTTAATCATACAGACAAACTGTTCAGGAAGAAATCTAACTTAAGATAAAAAAAAAGTTACCATGAGCTTCTGTGTGAATGTTTCTCAAACGGACTCGGGACCGAGTTTGTTCTTAAACTTAAGCCTTGCATACTTATATGGCTTTATACTTGTACCTTCATTAAATCAAAATTAATATCTATATTTTTGCAACAGTCCTCTGTACGTGGTATTGCAAAAATATTTTTAGTTCATCATATAACACTTTTGCCTTTAGGTATATTGACAAGACAATCAAAGACCCTCCCATAAAGTTTCACCTAATAATAAAAGTAAATATATATAAAGGATAAAACATCACATTTTTACATTTGTAACTTTACTATTGTTGTAAAAACATGAATTTTCTTTGTACATACAGTGCAATGTACTAAAATGTGCTAAAGCTTTTTGTATAGCTGTACTATACAGGAAGGTGGGCATTTTCGGAATCATTGTAACTACAAGCCATTGTGCTGGAGAATAATGTACAGCTACAGACTCATTAGTGTATTGAAGAAAAGTTGATAGCTGCAATGAAATGATAGTTTCCAAAGGCTTTATGTGTAAAGTCTTTCTCTCTCTTTCTCTTATATTCTTTTCTGGACGAATCCAGGCCAAAAACCCGAAAGACTAAACATTGTTCTCCTTCGAGTACACCATGGTTACTGCCTGGACAAACAAATCCTATACCTGTTTCCTGTGTCCTTTTTAGCTTTACTTTTATTCGAGTTGCTCCTGCCCCGACTGTTAGGCAATTACCATTTATTTGTGTAAAAGGTGTAGTGACACTTTAGAGGTAAATATCCACAGTGAAATATTACGTTAAATATTGAAGCTTTGAAGACAATGCAAATGCAATAAGCAGTCTAATGTCTAGTAGGTATTATGTTAGTAACACAACTCTCATAATGCATTTCGTAAAATGGCATAGGCTATTATAAGGGATAAAGCATGTGAGTGCCAGTGACATGACATGACGCCAAAATATCGAGCTGGGGGACATTTCACAGTAGAACACAGTGACCAACTTTTTTATTAATTATCCTTAGTTGCACATTTAAATCGCACACTAAGGGTAAAATCGCATACCGTAAAATATACTGCATACTACAGGCAAAAATAGGTCTGTAAAGTTATATAATATAAAACATTCTAAACAGAAAGATATTTTCAGCTTCTTTAGTTTGTCATCGATAATGTTGGTTCGTGTCAAGGAGTAATGGTACGAAGAAATGCCATTACATACAAGGCCCTAGCACAAAACTGAACTTATATATTAATAATCCCTGCGGGTAGTTTCAGTTTGCAATGAAGTATGAATACATGAGTAGGCAATAAAAGTCATAATGATTTTGTATATACACTAACGAAATTCTTGGCTACATAAAATATTATTATACAAACAAATCCGCTAAAATCGTGTGAGAATGTTATCTTGCACCTACATTTTCTACATTACATATTACAGGATATGTATAGATGTGTGCCTTTTATTAGCATGCTCGTGAACTCACTACTGGCACAAACAGGCATTCATAGTTCATACAGCAGGTGTATTGTTTCATATATTGAAACTTTCAACGATAATCGATAAAAATGCTTCGCTTCAGATTTGGAATTTTCACTCAAACCTGAATCAAATAACAAATGTACATTTTCGACATTATTGTATATTAGACTTCAATGGTATATTCGTATAGAATATAATCGACATTTTGAATACTACCAGGTATTTGTAATAAAAATCCTACAGGATATTTTTCATTCTGAAGCTTCTGTTTAAATGTCTGTGTCTGCATTTCCGTCAATTTTACTTCATGCACGGTTAATAAATTATTAGCTACATACTTGAAATTTGACAATGGCCTTAACCGAATTGTTATTAAGGTTGTTTGCAACCAACCGAGTCAACTGACCATGGATAATATCTATTACTTTATAAATTGCCACATGAAATGCAACGCAGGTATGTGTAATCTAATATGTACCATAGCCGACAAACTACCTAGGTGCATACGACATACGAAACTGTGAACCAATTAATTTACTTCAATTTCAATTAAAAATGACAAACATGGTTCCGTTTCTGGACAACTGGAATACTAGAATCTACCGAAAACCCTAAACGTTAACAAAAGGCAACTTATTGTAATGAGTTTTTTATCTTTGTTATAATCATTGATTGATGAAAAATAATTTGTCTATATGGCAAACGTATTAATGATTTATTTGTATACGGCACGTTTATTATTGCAAGTTACAGATTAAAGCAAGACAATCATTTTAGTATACCTCTGTATGTATAGTATCTCTTTATTTACACAATGCAATGAAATAGGAATTACCGAATCTCATTACAGGTGCAATTTCAATACTGCGTCAAATTAACGAAGAGGAAAAATGTGCCCACATTACATTACACGTATTAAAGGTACGGATGGGTTTACAAATGCTGGGGATGTGAAACAGAATTTTATAACTATAATCAGTTTTAGTACTCATAGGATTTGCTATTGTGTTATAATATACGTATTATTTGGTTTCATAATATAATGATTGGGTGAAGGACATAACACATAAGACTAGGTGACTAGTAGACTTGTCGGTGGACAGGATTTATTTTGCACAGGGATAACAATTCGCTCATTGAATAGTTCACATTAACATTAATTATTATTCTGTTAGACAATTATAGGATTACAGTTACACAGTTGAATTGTCAACATAAGACTAAATTCGCAATAATATTTATATTTTTAACAACTATTTATACGTTTTTCCGATTTTTTATCACGACACACCAACATTCATTACACAAATTAAATTTACCTTGCATGCGCGACTGTTTATTACATATTATTACATAAAACACACTACATTCAATCCTATTTTAAATGCTTTTGCATGTGAGCGAGGAATATTCTATTGCAGATAAACTCTGTAACGAACTTGAAGTAAATTTCCTTTGCCCAAAGTTAAAGACAAATTACGTGTATATTATAGCATGAACAAAGTGGATTATACGAGTTACAATAAAACGCACTTTTACTAATATAATATTTTATAATCCTTATACATAATACACGTGTTGATTGTATTTGCATAGTAGTTGAAAAATTGTAATGAAATTAATCCATTCAGTTATTATCAGTGTGCACGTCTGTACAACAGACATGCTAAAGAATATTATTTTCATTTTAATTTACAATTGATACACAATAGATGACTGGGTTAAGGGTAAGCGAAAAGCTCTATGCACATGCTGTGCTCAACAATTCAGATGGTCTTCAGCATATAGTTTTATAGTTGAAAAGAAGGACAGCAGCTTATGAAATACAATGTACAGTAAGTAAAAAATAAACGGGCGCAGCAGAGATTTCTGTTATAGAGGCACCGAAATGAAAACTTACAAACACAAATATAGCTTTCACGAATATCAAAGGAATGTTGTAGTAGCATTTCTAATTACATCACTTTTTAAAATTATATTGCATTAAATGGCCACTTTTGTGATGTCAACAAATACTTCTCACATATGTCAACATGAAACTAACTTGTGTACATAATATTGTTATGCTTAACTTTTTGGGTTGGTTTACAATTCAATACTAACTGTATGCATAATAACAATTTCAAATATTTATAAATTAACACCTACACACTTACACATACTGCCAATATCAATTTGCTTGAAATCTATCGTTTTGGTGGATAGAAACCATGTACAGTTTTACATACATTTCCATTTGAGTAACGCGCTTGGCAAAAATAATACTATCAATCATGTGCACAATTATTCTTCATGTTTTCTGACAACTTACACGTTTGTCTTCGTATAAATAATGGCAAAGGCAAAACATGCAGACATATATTCTGATCTCACACTTAGGAATTTAGCGGATCATCAAAAATATCATCTTTTGTCTTCTTAACTTTTGCAGACGATTGCGTTCCACTGTTGGTTGCTGGTGTGACAGTTTTCTTCGCTTCTTGCTTAGAATTCAAGGATGATGTAAATATATCTACATATAAAAATATGTAACAGTAATAATAAATGTATTTTTTTATTATTGTAAAACCAATAAATGTCCATCATTAAATTGGGTGCTCAAATTTTAGAATATAAATATTAAAGTGTAATCACTAATCAAGCATTGTACATACCTTCATCAGATGAATCATTAAATAACGAATTTTTGACAACCGCCTTTTGAGTGTTTTTTCTTTGGGTGGATGGGATATCCGGCGTGATTGAAGAATTTTTAGTAGAAGCAAACGCAGTCGATTTCTTCCGTTTTCCACCAAAAATATCATTACCGTCGTCAGAATCTGAATCGAACAAACCCTTCTGTTTCTTAGGTACAGGAGCTTTTTCCGACACAGGATTACTGGAAGCATTAACTGCTGCTTTTTTCTCATTTAATTTGGAGGCTTCAGCAGAAGTTGCAGGTTTCATCTTTGACGCAAAAATATCATCGTCTTCATCATCCTCATCGGAAAATAAGCTCTTGCTTCTATTGATAACTCTGTTCCCAATCCTAGACTTTTGTTCAGTATTGCTTCTTGATGGAGCGGAATCGTCCAATACCTCTTTAGACTCTGAAGCCGACATCTTACTATCCAAAACGGGCCCTTCAATTTTGGAAGTTACTAGAACGATTACAAAAGATATAATCATTTTAATGATTAAACGTTTAAACTTTAGATAAACTGAAGCATGATTTACAATTTTATTACTAAGCATAGATTACTCACTTAAAGTTTCGCTGATCGAGGAGGATGTGGAGGCGTAGTTGTCGATTTTCACAACTGAATTTTCTTTGGACTTTTGCTGTAAGCTCGAATCTGGAAAAGATTTTCTTCCGACAGTAGGGAAAAGATCATCTGAATCACTATCAGAACATTGTGTAATTCTGGATGACGGAAGCGGAATTCTTTTAGTAACACTGATTTTTGTAACACTCGGGTTGACAATCGTTCTGACTTTTTCGTTAGAATTTCCTGGGTATTTATTATTTTCATCAGAGTTTTCCTTTAATACGTCCGGCTGACTTACGAAATCTTCATTTGCAATTTTCTGAATTTCAGTTGAATTTGGTTTGGGAAATAAAAACATATCTTCAGGAGACGATTTTTCAGCTCCAGACGAGAAACGATGATTAGATTCTATACCTATTTTACAACATATTGTATTCATAGTATTCAATATTAGCCCTTGTAACATTGATGTACTTTATCATACTTCAGTAGTCGTAAACGTAGACTAATTAATTTATTTAGTTTTTTAGTGTACCTATTGAGAATATATCTTCCTCTTCGGTCGAAGGCGACAAAATGTCTTTAGGCACCATAGGCGAAGGAGGTTCAGAATGCTCATCGCCACTACGAATAGAAGACGAAACTGATGCTTTTCCTTCATCCTTATAATTTTTATTATCCTCTTCAGAGATTGAATTTCTCTGCACATTATCTTTATCTGCATGGAAATGTCCATTTCTCAGTTTACGGGAGGGGAGCCGACGCTTTTGCATTATTTTTGGACGATGCTGTGCAATAATAAAAATAATTGGACATGTAATTAAAATCATACAAACGAAATTAATAAATTATAAATATTGCAGTTAATAGTTACTTATATATTATACCTTAGCGGCACTCGAGAGAAGACCAGTGGATTCAGGTGCTGCTGTTTCCTCTTTACTATCCGTGGGTGTAGATTCTGTCTCAGGGTTTGAAGCACTCGAAAGAAGACCGCTGGAATCAGATTCCAATGTTTTATCAAATGTAGGTGTGGATGCTGATTCAGGCTTTGGAGGACGGTATCCAGGTCTAAGAGCAAGCGGATTAATTTTTAACGAGTTTGCAATATCTTTCACTGATGATTTCTGCGTGGTTGGAGTTGATGGCTTTTGACTTTGACCTTGTCCATCAAAAATAGATTTTGTGGAAGCATTTACTAAAGAATTTTCTGATATCGTGGTATCTTCCACCAACTTTGATCCCATATTCAACTTACGGTCGACAGAAACTTGTGAATCAAACTGATTAGTATTTTCTGAAAATATATCGTCTTCTTTCTGAAAGCTACGAGTGTCTTTGGAGGGAAGATTGACTGATTGTATATGCAGGCTTTGAGGACGTGCAACTACATTACTAGAATTGGGAAAACTGCCAGCGTCTACAATGTCATCTTCCTTTTGTTTAACATTTTGGTTGTCCGATTTAATCGCTTCTTCCACTTTTGATGTAGATTCACTGGTTTTAGTGACTGTTGATTCTTTAAACAAGTCTTTTGAATGACTTTCTCTCGTATTATTATGAACAGTAACTATTACTTCCTTCGGACCAGAAACTACAGGAGAAGAAACCGTAAGTTTGTCATTCCTTTGAATGCCACTTACGTCTCTTTTCAAATACACATCATTACTATTGGAAAGTAAAGAGTTTTCTCCGGGAAATAACTTGTTTTGATTTGAATTTAATATTTCTTTGTCCTCGGATCTTCGTGACGACGAAGCAGCACAGTTGGCTTTTTTGTCTTTTATAAAAATATCATCATTTTCATCGTCAAAAAGTGACTCGGTGGCTCTTCCTGCAAACATTCGAGTTACAGGTTTGAAAACTGGGATTCCACTAGCGTTTACATTTATAACTGATTTTTCCTTGGTTTTGGAACTTGTAGAACTAGCAGACGAAAAAAGGTCATCCCCTGAGTCTGAATCATCAAATATGGAGTGCTTTACAGTTCCTTTCGGTTTTGTGTGCGAGGTCTTAGATGGCAAACTAGGTGGATTTGATTTTGCGAATGTGTTGTCAAATAAACTGTTGTTGGATCTTTTATCAATGAATTTTGAGGGCGTAAACAAATCATCGTCACTAAGATCGTCGAATAGAGAGTTAACTTTGTTTGACTTTATTCTGTGAAAAAATAAGAACAGATTAAAAGACTTACTGTATATAAGAGTTAAACGTGCTATAAGGATACTTTTACACTTACTGCGAGTTAGTAGTTTTTGATTTGTGATGAGGCTGAGTAGAATCCTGATGACTACTGTTAGGTATACTGTCTATTTTGGGAGGATTTGATGTCCGACTAGGGTGACTAGTATTTTTGTGTTCCTTTTCTATTGTTTGACTAGATTCAGTCCCTCTTTTTGAACTTTGGGAGGACTGAATGTTTTCTGTCTCTACACGTTTTTCATCGGTTTTCTGTTTACTACTTTTTAAAGTAGGGTTTTTAGGAATCCCCCCAAACATAGGAACAGCACCAGCAGGAATCTATTAATTAATAAAAATAATTAAATTAGTGTTCTAATTAAATTTGTACGCTCAGATGGGTAAAGTAACTATTAAAAAAGGCGAATTAGATCCTACTATTGCATGTAACATAATATGATTGTGCATACTTTAGGTTTAGAAGGAACAGTAGACCCCTCTTCTGATTTTGGCTTTACTTCAGTACCTTGAAAAACAATACAGATATTTTAGAAAACTAACAATAAGTCAAGATATAGCTATATAGATGTGTATGTATTACTTGTTATAAATGTTAATTATTAATTATTATGGGATTATTGTATTATTGACATAAAGTCTTACGTATTTCGACAGGCTGATCTACTTGTGTAACAGAAACTGTTTTACTTTCGAAATCAAAACCATCGTCGTCGAATAAAGAGTTTTTATTACTTATATCGTTAACTTGAGGAATTTTGGGTTCCGAATTAGAAAGGGCGCCGGATTTGGGAAGTCCAATATTGTCTTCACTTTGTCTCCCCGCAAACAAAGACTTTTCACCAAACAGGTCGTCGTCATCGTCGTCGAATAGTTTTCTCCCTTTATAATTTTATAAGACATTTTAATTCAGCATTAAGCAACAATTTAATCCTACCAATAGGTTATGTTAGTTAAGTTTTTTAGTTATAAGTTAGTTATAGAAGTGAACTCTGTATTCTTGATGACATTCTTGAGACCAAATAAATAGTCAAATAATCAATTTTAACAGGAGGAAATAGGAGGATTAAAATTAAAATACCACTAGATGAAGGTTTAAAATCATCATCACTATCACTTTCGGTGTTTTCTGGTGGAGGAGGTACTCTGGCACGAAAGGCATTATTAAGTTCTTCCACAATAGATGAGGTCCCTTTAGCCTTTAACCAATTTCATGGTAACCACATATTAGCATTTTTATTACACAATAAATGAATATCTAAGTATAAATTATTCATACATTTTCCTTATAAATCTTACCACAGGAACATTTTTGTTCTCCTTGCTCTCTGAATCTGAATTCATTTGTTCCGATGATTGTTCTGTGTTGTCTAACTGTGGCGTATTGCCTCTGGTATGGCTATTAATACTTAAAGGTTCTTTGACCTGATAACACACATACATATTTAAATTTGGTCGGCTTTATGTTTGAAGAATAATAAAGTAATGAAGTAATTAAAATAAAACTAACCTTTGGTAGGGTTTCGTGAGATTGCGTAGTGTCAACAGACGCAGTTGTAGACGGGAGACTATCAGAAGAAGCTGAATAAACAGATTGGATTGGAAAATTTTCAGGATTTGTAGGCAAATATTCATTAACAGGAGGTATAAACGCTGATTTGCTATCGTCTGTAAGGCCACAATATTTGCTACTGAAAAACTTTGCAGTTCCAATAAGGTGAGGAAGATTAAGACTAGGAGGTGCTTCTTTTTGTGATACGTACTCCGATGTCCTGAAATCGATAATGTTTACGATATTTTAGTATGTTTTATCACTCAAATAACTGCCACCAATTAGCGTTTGCAGGAAATTATGTAAATATTAACCATTAAGGGTTTTCCTTCCTCTAGTTTAAATATAGAATAACATGCTGCCAACCTTTTATCGTGAATTGGACTTGCAGAAACTCCAATCTGAATTGCTTCTTTCATTTTCGCAAAAAGCTCAGCTTCTTTTTCTGCCTTACTTTTCGTTTTATCAGGATTGACAGCAGGTTGTACATTGTTGGCCTCCATTGTTTCTTCAAATTCTTGAACACGGTTTTCGACAAACTGAGTGTTTGACAACATTAAAAACTCATTAGTTACATTCGCTATTCTAGATTGCAGACAATTTATATCTTTAGCCAATCGGTCACAATCTGTGTTGATTTCTTGAGAGGCTGTGTCCACTACCTGTTGACAAACAAAAAGCTGTCATTATAACTGTATTTACAAAAAGCCTAAAATAAAAAACACTTTTACATGTATTATATAATTGTAATGTATCGTATCAAACCTCAGAGAATTTTTTCAGTCTGTTCAATACAGCGTTATCCAATGCCAATGTCCAGTGTGAGCTATGAGCAATCATATCTTCACTAGACATACTCTGGCTTGTATCCAGTGGCTCTGATGAAGTCTATTTAAAACCAATAAAAAAAATTGCTTGAGTCAGATGAGTCACATTCCTTTTCTAAATTGAGGATACATAATAAATAACAAGTGCACAATATAAATGTCTGACAATAAGTTAGTTCCACTTACCATCTTTAGCACCTACTAAAAAACAAAATAAGAAGTGGTCTGCTTTGAACAGCATTCAAAATATGTTCAGGTCTGTTCAGGAATTAAAAATTACTGGATAGTAAATAGTAACTCGCTTCTCAATTTGCCACTTTAGCAGTGAAAACACTTGATTAAGCAGGCTAATTACGTCTAATTACAACCCCTGATTTGAACTAGCCTGTATAATCGTGGTTCTTTTTGATTTGGTAAGAGAGAGAGAGTACCTATAGTATATTTATTGTCTGCAGATTTGGAGTTCAAATACTTTTATATTATAATCTGCTCATTATCTTACCACTATTGGCTACAAAAAAGAATACCGTCTGTACGTTTTCACATTAGTTTTATAGAATCTAGAATCTAGAGGGATGTGATAGTGATGTGCGTATAATGACGTCTGTACTGTTGACTGTAGAGGTGATTGGAGATTTGATGTTGTCTTAGTGTGTGGTTTTTAATAATCCAAATGAGCTTTTATCTGTGAGCAAGTGTAAATAAATTTAATGGTCCAACAGTCCAACATCCAATAAGGAAAGGCTCAAACCTAAAAACGTAAACATTAACAATAAATTAATTACAAACTATTACAGAATTATATTTGTGTTTTTAGACATTCAGTCAAATACAATAACGTCAAAAGTATTTAAGCATAATAGTAAATAAAGACAAACTGATAAATTACAACTCGATAATACCTTCACTTCACACTTAGACGTATGTGATTATTGATTGATTTGATTACTGATGAAAATATGAACGTTGGATGTCCAATGTCCACTGTCTGTTGATTTGAATGTCCTATTTTTTGAGTTGTGTAGTCACTTTGTCACACAACCCAAACTCCAAACTATGAACTATTTTATAAACTTTATTGTCACGCATAATGTAGTCTAGTTTGCACCAGCAATTTAGTAACGACAGATAAAATAAGTATTAATTATCTGGGATGAATTATGAGGGATCAGACAGGTCAGATTCACAAATAGAAAACACTGAAGACACAATTTGACTGAATTTTTGACGAATATTCACTGAAATAATAATTTATTGCGTAAACTGATTCGAGATGAGATTATTTTTACCCAAAATGACAAAAATCTGTCATCCACCCAAAACTGAATTGAAAAATGTTTTAGTGACTGAGTTTATAAACACCCACACTTTTACACATCTGATTAAAATACAAAGCTACAGCCAATAGTCTAACTCAGAAGCTTGCAAGGCTCAATGCATTGCAAATGACACATCCTTCCAGATCCAGACACCCGACTAACTAATGCAATATATCCGACGCTTAACATTTTGAACATAGCCGAGACACCGAGCTCAGATAGGATTGAGACAGTTACGGATGGGGCAAAATAAAGTAAGAATGAGACAGCGACGTGCGAAACTACGCGACTATAAATTAGTAGGTACTTCAGTCATTAGTACAGTAACTACAGTACAGACTTTTGTGGCTTGAGTGACGTTTGTAAGAGCATGAGACTTATGCAAATAATAGGTATATTATATTTGAAGAAGGAGTCTTTTTTTACTTGAGACTTGAAATTGCAAGTGTACAATAGTACAATTGATCATCGAATTAGCATTTTTAAAATTAGGAATACCCTTTTCTTCAAGTTGTTGTCAGAATTACATAATATGCGGCCACATATTACTAAGGGGCATGGAATTAAATGACGATATTTCTGTTTTCATGTATTTTGTTTAATAATATTATGTATGATTTAATATATCCTATTATAGGTAATGTCCGTATGATATGATTATAACCATAAAACAATGAATAGGTACCCTTTTAGTCTTTAGATTATTATTGTCAGTATGAAATTATGTATGTAAAGTTGGATGAGAAATCTCATTTATATGCTTTGCCAAGTGAAATAAGATACAGTACGTTAATAATAACTTAAAAGGTTTACGGTTAACTTAATTGTACGCTAAGTTTTATTAAAATTATTCGGGTTCATAAGTAGTGAACTTATATATAATAGTGGTTTACAAAAATTTCGCAAATTCTAAGATTTACATGTTACTTAAAAGTATCCTGTATAATATTTACTATTTGAGTCATCATCATCAAAAGGGAAAACATAATTACATACTTCGCTTTGCATTATGAATTACCACATTAGAGAAGATAATCATCCACTCTCTTAATAATGGCAAATTAAGTTTGAATCGAGCGTGTCCCCTTAAAATAAAAAAAATCTGGCAGACAAACGTTTAGCAAATCAATTTGCAAGTTTAATGAAATATTATTAGCAGTCTGGCACTCAGTGGGTTTATTCATATCAAAAACATTAATTCTTACGACACTTTAAAGTAATGTTTCATTCTACTGCCACAGATAACACATTTGCCATCTTGACAGCAGTTGTTCGAAACGTAATTGGCCAATAAAGATAGCGTCCTTGGGAGTAAATTTTTACCATTACACATTATAGGCGAACAAATTAGCAAGAAATAATAATAATTATGTATACCTAGTTATTAAATCATAATAATATTGTAAATACTTATAGTGATGTACATAGACATATCTAAGTATCTATACGAAGTATTTAACTTACAATTAGTTAGTTGTATAAGAACTTAGTTACTCTAAAAACTAAAAACTATAAGCACCTAAATTTAAATACGTAATAATAAATAACAATTACTTTATACAATTAATTCACATTCAGCAATTGCATTATTAAAAATGAAATATACAAATGACTATTACTGTGTGTTGCAGAGAGGAAGTATATAATAATATGCACATTGCACAATATTAAAATTTTATTGTGGTATGAATGAGATGTGTTGATGTAAACTTTAAGTTCATCTGCATCATCATAATCATAAATACCACCTATGCAACCAACTATAACTTATGTGGATATTATAATACCATAATAATAAAGTACACATTCATTAAGTTAAGGTGCTATAATGTAGTAGTAGTAGTACATGGTAGTAGTAAAGATATTTTAGTTTGCAAGTTCACACTGCAAATTCTGTATCAACAATTGTAATTGTTTGACTTTACTGATGTATGTAGTAGTAGTAGTGTTGCTAAACCTGGATTACAATATATTGTATTATTGTTTCAAACTAATTATTTTCTCAACATTGTATATAGGTATTGTGTGTAGTATTATATATAATAATATATTTCATAATTCATAATAACGATTTCATTCTTCATCTTCTCATGTATGTACTGACTCTGCACTTGGACTCTAGCCCGATGTATTAAGTCTTTAAACATTAAATCGTTTACTCTACATTTAACTATGATCACGTAAAATATTATTGCTTAA
>JAQFYB010001634.1:0-30862 GCA_034694085.1 Pogonognathellus longicornis
CGGTAAATACCGGAGCCTTGAATACCGAAAATACCGAATACCGGTATTGCGAAATACTCTCGGTATTGCATACCCTACATATGCCGACAATGCATTGCTTTAAAAATAAAATAGAACTATACTACAAGCGTTTTCTTCTGTAAGGCATTGGTTAATTCTAACTTCTATACTAGCCTTGTACTTATAAACAGGATATAGAAAAGTGTTTCCTGTTCTATTTCATAGCTCTAACTATGAACTAACTGAAAATAGATTTCGATTAAAAACGAGATTAGCGTCTGGCTTAGATTTTAAAGAAATGGAGGTAGCAGTAGTTTATTTAATGAATTCAAAGTCCAAATCAAAGGAGACAAATGTTTGCTTTATGACATCAAGAGAATTTCTTCATTACCCCGTTAATAGGGATGCCAATGTTTAAAAACTACCTAGCGCATTCTTTGCTATTAGAATATTAGAATAGCACTCTGGGAGCAATAGTGTGAAGGAATGAAACAACGTCTTCTATGTAGTTAAAAGTAGCATTCAATACAACGTTAAACCACTCTATGTAAGTACTGTATGGTACACACATGTGTTATTGCCTGTATAGTTGATTACATAGATTATTATACTTCCCACGATTATGCACAAATGTAAACAGTAAAAGTAAAAGCTATACAAAATATCTAGCAGAACTTGGGAGCAATACTTGAAGTCTGTTGTACAACTTGTGCATAGCAATTGTAGGTTTGATTATTTTAGACGAATTTTTTGGCATGATGTACCTATATATCATTTGATTTGCCTTATTTCTACGAATATCCGACTAAAAGTTGGATTAGAGCAAATGTGATAATAATGAGAGTAAATAGGTAGCCATTCTATATTCTAGGTCTATATGCAATTACGAAGATAGCTACTGACAATGACTGTAAGTGAAAATACTTGGATCTCACTGTTTTTGTATGTGTAGCCTATAGTTGAATGGTATTGTTGATGGTATGAAAGGTTAGTGGCATAGCACTATCGTTGTGATATGACACATGGACAATGCATAATGGCAGCATCAACTAATTGTGGAGCTACATACATTAGATGAGTTTGTTAACCAACTGGAAAGCTATAGGCTGAAATGTAAGGTTGGAAACTGGTGCTGGATGAACTTTGTGCACCTAGGCTTTTACTTGAGCAAACGAAGGCAATTTATGTGAGGAGGGAGGTAGGCAGGAGAGATGTTGTATCTGTATCTAAGATGGGATGAGATGGGAAGGACCGACATGTCGTATTTGTAGAGTAGAAAGAGGGGAGAAAGAAAGAGGAGAAAAAAAGAAGATTTTAGAGCTATTTTTGTCTTCTTTCGTTTGAATGCTGGTGATTGTGGTGGAGAGTGAGACAACGTTGTAGTTTTGTAGTATCTGCAGTACCTAATACATAGGGATAGTCGGAGTGTATAGTGAAGAACTATCTCATACGAAAGTGTTCTGGAGTGAAGCAAAGTATAGCGAAGTAAAAAGAGACGAAAATAACTCAGTTGAGGACACATCCACTAAACGAAACAAAGGGATTCTTGCTAAGTCTAACTGTTAGCGACTACTCGTGTATACTACAATCTCCTAGGACATGATATGACAATAATTTATTTAATTTTGATTTTAATTGATTTCATTTTAATGTTGGGTGTTTGCTCTCTTTAGTTTTGGGAGGAGAACGAGAGAGTTTGTAAAGCTACTACTTAAATCTTTCCAAAAAGGAGAGTAAGATCCGAGCCGACTGACTGCGTGCTATCCGGATATTTGCTACGATATCCGGATAACCCGTTGCTCATGAAATACTACGGCTAAAAAACTTTCTCGATTCTCCTGTTCTGTTTGGTTGGAATTGGATGACTTATTACAAATGACTTTTATTATGTTTATGTTACTATCAATCTAAATGATAATTACAATTCTCACAAATACGCAACAACCTAAGTACTAGTTACTATGTATTTCTGTATCTCGTGTATTTTGTATGTATTGCCTTTACTTTGAACTTTGATTTGAACTAATTAATGTATGTATTGAGGTTGGCTGCCATTTGAGTGATTTTTCTTGTAGCATTTCCCTTCACAGCGATTCGGACTGGTTATCCCACTCAGCTTCTCGCGTCACAATACGGGTAAGTCGACACCTTGCTAATGCTTTTGCTGTGGGGTTTCACTAATGTATTATTCAAAGTTAGAAAGTTATATATGAAACCGTATAAAGTATATCCAAGATTCTAATTCGCAATATGCACTTGTGCAATTCGTTTTTGGGTTATATTCTGTAATCATGCACATTTCATGTGAACAAATCAAAGATTTTGTCCAAATTATATACTGAATGAAAATTACATTGTGTAGAATTTTTTGAGTCTTGTTGAACAACGTATTTTATTCCTTGTCAGTTATTCAAGAAAATTGTATTAGTAAAATCTTGACTTCTTTTTGGTTTAAAAAATCAAGCACACAGCAGATAAAGGGATAAAAGGAGAAAGAATGAAGAGAAAAGTTATGCAACATTTTGTTCAATGTATTATGTAATTACGTGTAGGTGTATGCATTGATGTTTTAATTATTTGCCTGCAGTTGCTAGAGAAAGAAAAATGACAGTACTACTTAAATGCAGATAGTGGTAAACGTAAAAGGCATACACGCAACAACGGAATATCTACAACCAATTTTTTACTTTCACTGGCTCTCGTTAGTTCTGGAAAATAAATTAGCGAATTCGGTAGTTAATTACAATTAGTCAAAGGAAGGATGGCTATGGCCTTGGCTGTGGTATTAAGCACTTGGCTATTGTTATAGTTTTCCTCTTGACGATTGTCGTGAATGACTTGCGTTTTTGGCACGATTTTATTTGTTGTTTTGCGATGTTATGTCGGTGCGATGGGCAGGCTGGCCGCATTTTCGTATTTGTACTATTTTAGTATTTGCATATGAATTGACGTAAATTTTGTTAGTATTTTTATTGGTTGTTGTATTGTACTGTTGTGAGTCATCTAGCTGGACTGGAAATCGCTGTTTAATGTAAGTATGTCATTTCCGCTCTGGTCTAGCTACTTCTGGCTGGTCTCTTTCTGTTTTACGGAATTGACTTTCTTTTCAATTGTCTTGAATGTCATTTTTTGTAACTTTCACTGTAAATAATGTTACTGCGCGATTGATATTTCCGCATTATATTTTTAATTTTTTCAACGAGTAGGTTTGATGTTCTAGATTACTGTTTATATAATTGACTTTTAAGTGCGTGTGATTGTTTTCTTTTGGCTTCGGAATTTTTTAATAATTCTGGTATGACCTAATTGTTGGTATTATCTTTTCGTGACTTATTAAATTAAGACTCAATTAATTCAACACTTACAATAAACCACACCATTTCTTTGAGGAAAAGCTTAATTATTATTAATATTCATTCGTTACCTTGTTTCTTACACATTAAATTATGTTCCGATCTATTTACATGGAGTATTTATAGCGTAATCAAATCATAGTTAGTTCCAGGTATTCTGTCTACACACAAAACACACTTTTATTACTGTGTCGTTGTTGTGCATATTTCTTTAGAATTCATACTATAGTTCCACAATCCAAATACATGGCAAAAAATCTCTGTATAGTCATGTTGGGACTTCTTATATGCAGGATTGAATTTATTCGTGACGAATAGCATTAAGTTATATAATGGGTTCCGTATTTTTTGCCTTTGTTGACAACAGACTCCCTGGAAGTTATGTCTACCCGGCGTATGGAGGAACTCCTCTTTTATCTCTACCGACAGCAGCAGCTAATCCTTCGGCCATAGCAGCATTAGCAGCACAAGCGTCTCAACTGTATGATTCTTACCAGCAGCCGCAGAATTTGGTAACGTTTTAAATGCTCAATCCAACCTATGTAAATTACTTCAATAATAAAATATTATATTATTATATTCACAATCAGATAGCTTTGTAAAGAGTAAACACATTGTTATAACTTACACAACGTATTTTTCAATGAAACAACAAAGAACTGCAATAATAATATTGCAACATTGCATTATACATTCTCATCCATTTAAAATTCGCTTTTTTACTATAAAAACTCCCGGACACAGAAAATTTTTGCATTTGAAATTACTGGCTATATAATTTAGATAGGAAACACAGTAAAGTAGCTACATAATTGTAAATACTTAAGTTTTTTCCGTGATTTCCTTCAGACTTTCAGAATTCCATTACATCTTTGGACAAAGAAAAAAAAATATATTTTAAGTTTTGTTACATAGAAAAATACTATTACATATTGCTTTTCGGAATAAAGAGATACAAGAATCTATGAAATAAAGTAAAAGCTTGAGCAAAAGTATTGAGAAGTTTATATACTATTTTGCAGGTTTCATCTGGAGTTGGACAGCCGAATTCAAATTCGTATCCAGCTGCCCATTTTGCGGCAGCTCAGGCCGCTTTTGCAGATCCGTATGCAAGTTACTTGGCCCAAGCCCAAGGTCACAATAATGCCCAGCATCATGCTGCTGCGGCCTACGCGGCCGCCTATATGCCTGCTGGATCAACATCCGTGGCTGCTGCTGCTGCAGCAGCTCAAGCTCTCAGCTCGCAAGCTTATGCTTCCGTTGCTCAAGATTCACGAATGCAATGAGGAAAATAAAGTTAATTCAACTATAACAACCATACAACTAACACTAAACCAGAATTTTCACTTAAATTCTGTACTTTCGGTAATTGAACATTACCTGGGTCTGACAATCTGGAAAACTATATTATGACTAAATGACAATTATGATCAACATGATTCATCAGCTAAATTAAACATTGGTGGTACTGGTACAATCTTAAATAAAGTAAAATGAAAGGAGCACTAACAGAACGACAGGATCAAAATCAATGAACTTGTACGGTTTTATGTAAGTTTTACCTTCTTATTTATGTGTAGTATCAGAAATAGGAGATACTAATATAATAACATACACGATACAAATACTAGCGTCACTTTTCATTTGTGTTGAGACAAATTAGAGACAGAAGAAACAAAATGGTCAAAAGAATTAGCAAACACCACCATAAACCGTAAGTGCCTTATTGTGCCACACATGAATTAAAAAATACAATAAGTCCAGTCTGTTAATTTTATTACAATATTGAGTTTCATAAAAGTTTTTTAAATCTCATAATTACCATATCGCATTATCATTTTCTGCATATTTCTACGTTGTTTCGTAGGGACTCTTTCGGTGGTTTGTGTCCAAGTATTTTGAAAGTTCTTTTCTCGTGTCATGTCGTGTATTGTTACAAAGTTAGCATTGGAAAAGCCAAAGATGAAAAACTATTTGATGATGTATGTGTAGTGTAGAAGTAGGGAAGTAATTGTAATCAATGTGAGAAAGGACGATGTGTTGTTGTGTAAAAGTATGTAGTTCTTGTCACTTCGCGTGTCATGTTATGTCGACCAATCTTATGATGCCATATGCTGTGGTATGTGTGTTGAAATTAATTACGGAAATTGTAATACTTAGAAAAATATGTAAGACACAATAATGCTGTTATGCTACTACTACTATTATGATAGAAGAAAATAGATCGTATAGTAACCCATATACGTATTTATTATAAAAAGTTGAGCGAATTCAATCCACGTACAGGACGGCTCACCGATTAAAGAACACGCTTTCATTTCTCCTCCATGTTCAAGGGGTATGAGATGCTTGTATTCAAAATGACGGCCTAGCACCCCGACCTCCAATTAATAGCCACCCTCTACTTCATAGTAAATCAGCTTCCAAACTACCGTATTATATTAATGGTGCTGTCTGTGAAAGATGTTTCCTTCAAAACAAATTATTAACAATTAAAGCTGTGCGAAAAAACAATCAATTTCTTAACCCTGTTCAGGCTCAAATAAAAATACCGACCTAGGTATAAATAGTTGATTGATAAAAAGTATTTCAAAGACTTTTCGTGTAAAATATATCTCATAAATGCATTTTTTTAATATTTCAATGTCCCTGGAAGTCAGGAAGATAAAAAGAAAGAATCACTATCTGTTTTAATAAAACAAGGGATTCTCGACTTTCATTTTGAACCCATACATCATTTACCATTCAGCCCCATAGTGGAGACATGGAAGAGTTTTCTTTAATTGATGAGCTAACCAGTATTTCAATGAGCTTTGGTGCCAAATTATAATTGTATTTCTCACTCAAAATGAAAATGTAATAGTATGAGTAAGGAGTAGAATTTATAATTATGAGAATTTTGCGTAAAAATGATTCAATATTGATTACACCTGAAATTTAATGAGAATTGAAATCTGAAATGAAATGGTTAGGACACTGGGTATTATTTAATATCAACATTTGTAAGCATCATACAGATAAATCACACCCATTGACCCATTCTATAAGTGTTCAGTAGGTGAAAGTTAAGGTTATGTAATATGACACTAAACACTACCATTGTAGTGCAATTATGAAAATTCTAGTTGGAATGAAATGGTTGACATTTTCAAAATTGACGAAATAAAGACACATTTTTATAAATGCAGACTTCTCATGACATTCATTTGTATATCATGCGTCATACGTGCTATTACTGCTATTTCCCACTCTGACTATTCAACGGTAAATATACATCCACTCCCTCCATGTAATTTCATGTAATATTTGTAGAAATCATATAAAATCAACTTCATATTTTTCCAATTTGTTGTGTACATCAAAAGTTTGTGACTTGTTAATTTTAGTTGTTTTAAAGTACTTTATATACCTAACATTTAATTTTTCTCAGTCAATCTTTACAAAACATCATAAAGTAAAGCATAACGGCTAAAAAATGCCACTATTTTCTCATTTTCACGTCTTTGACCCATGATAACCTCCAATGCATCTTGCAAGTGCAACTGCATTATAATATTATTCGTGTTACTGGGCGTATGTGATTATAGTCATTAAAGTTCAAAAAGTTTCTCGCTAATCTCAAATTAGGTGTATTTTTCTATGCATTTTATCTAAATCGACTCCATTTTTTCTCAAAGACTCATTTGTACCTAATATTATGGACATTTCGCCATAATCATGTAATTTACCGTGCCGTGCAACCCCAGCTTCAAATATAATTCTGGCTACATGCCTGCCCTGGCTACGGGCGTGTTTATTGTCATAAAATATATAGTAGGTTTTCTCTTGAATTCTAACATCCAATATTCACAATAAATAAAATTATTCATTGCCATTATTTTTAATACAACTGTTAAAAGCAGGATGATTTTTTTCAGCTTTAGAAAACCAAAAGACTTGTAGTTTTATCTTTATCCTATGTCCTATGCTATTTATGAGTCGAGTAGTATAATAAAACCGAACATGTAATTTTTAACAATGCGTCTAACATTGAGTCTAAATGCTGATTTATAACGTTTATGAACAAAGTATTGGCGTTTACAGATCACAGTCGTGCTGCACGAATAGAAGTAACGTTTGTGAACAAAGACCCTTGTGAACAGTTTTAATACATTTTGTAATGTTTGAGACATCATTGTCCATAAACGTTACATATCAGAATTTAGCCATTCAGGCAATGTCTTTGTTCGTGCATACTCGCAATATATATAATAAAATCCATGTAAAATATTGTTACTATAAATATTATAGTGTTGTGTATTTTTATAGATCAAGATTTTGCACTGCATTTTACACTTTGCCTCCCCTAATGAGAAATCCTGGGTACGTAATTAGTACTTACGTTTTACGTACCTGATCACTGAATTTTGCACATTATCTCAATCTCAATTAATATTTATCAATTTCAGCTCGTTTTGTTAGTTCCGTAATAATTATTTTTCGTTCATGAAAACAATTTCTGTGGCTATTTTGTTTCTTAAATTTTTACATATAATTGAAAACTTCAAATTGTTCAAATAAATATGAGATTTGTAAAATTCAAATAAGTTTTATTACTATTACTGTACTTCAAGGGCGTATCCAGAATACATATTTGGAAGGGGTTGATGAAAAAACATAATATTAAAGTACATTAAGACATGAACTCGGTGAATTTTATTGTGGTAAAAATGTAACAAGAAAAAATTATTTAAACATTCCTAGGCCGTATTCAGAAATTGATTAAGGGGAGGTCAAAATCCAAAATGAGGCACAAATGTGTATTTATTATCAATTTTGATTTTTGTTTTATTACTAACTTTAGCTAATTCAGTTCAAAATTTCAAAAAAAATGCATCAATATCACACATAAAGCGGAAAAATATGAGCCAATTTACACTTTTACTGCAAATTATAGGTACTCAATAAAATTATTTTTCTTTTTATGATTCAGTTTTAGCGTTGCAAACAATGAACAATAATCAAGGAGCAGTAAAGCTTGGAGGCTTTTTCGAATTCATAAACATTTGAGTGATTGGAGTATGTATTTCTGTTCTTGAGTTTCCAGTTGAATTTTGCATAAAAATCAAAAATGAAGTTTTGAAGTGGTCGACCAAAAAGGAAGTAAAGTCAACAAAAGTAGCCAAAGCCAAGTCAAAAATGTTACTTAAGTGCAAGTGTAACAAGAGGCAGGACGGAAGTAGGTGAGTGAAGTACTTACATTCAACATTTAGTAATATTAATGTATTTTTATCACAACTCATTACAAAATATTATTAAAAAATACCTTTTAAAATGAATGAATAAATCCACAAAAAATAATTTATTCAAATGTATTTTTTGCATTTAATAATTCGCCTCATCTTTTATCTTTTAGATTAAAAACCGTACTCGGTGAATTGCGGTGTTCGGAATTCGGAAGAAGCTCAGCTTAATTTTAAGCGAATCTACAGATGACAGACAACGGGCAAAGTTGACAGACAACACGACAACGGGCAAAGTTGACAGACAACACGACAACAGGCATCGGCATCACAAACACAACACATGTCAATGCAAACTTTTGCAATCGTCAATTGTCAATAGTTATTTAAATTACAAATTGAATTGAAGATGGATAGTAACTTATATGATGCAGCTAAAGTTACTGGGTTTAACAGTTGTGCTAATTGCAATACACGCTTTGATAATGAAGCAAAAAAGGTGACGCAGTTGGAGTTGTCGGAAGAAACTGGGATGGCTAAAGTTTATATTTTGGATGCATTAATGTATGTGTATGGAATAAATATTAGTGATTTTAGCAAGCGTTTTCAAGATGCTGATGGTCCTGATTCTTTATGTGAACTTGAGGATTCAATTACTAACACTATTACCGACAATGATACTGCTCTATGTTGCCTTTGCTGTCCTGTGTTTTCAACACTTTATGGTGTCCATAAAATGTTTAACAAAATGTCTAGTGAAGACTCACTTTTGCAGAGAACTCTAAATTCTAAAAGACGAAGATCAAAAGACACCGGCTGCATCAAAGTTGAAAGGGACACTGACCAAGAAACAAGTTGGGGAAATCAAAATGGGGGAGACAAAGACCAATATTCCAATCTGTTCGAAGATGAGACGAATGCCATTGATAAGAAAATCGCTGATGACTGTAAAGATGAAATTTTTGACACATCTCAGGATCTAGTAAACGATAGAGACGTTAAAAACATTGTCTTACTCCACGAAAATGTTTCAAAGTGCAAATATTTAGTTAAACGAAAAAGGGGAAGACCGAAGAAAATTAGAAGAGCAACCCCAAGTAAAGTACGCGGTGGTCGTTGTGATGTAGGAAATACAATGGACAAGTTAAAATCAGGTAAAGGTTATAAATAGAAAATGTTAAAAAATATTTATCAATATTTATTCAGTATTATTTGCAATAGTTTCAATTATATTTTCTTTTTTCGTATGTAACAGGGCAAAGGATGGTAGGACTGACTAGATCCAAGATACTGAATACAAATTACGTAATTTCAAATTGTAGAACTGAAAAATCAATTAATACCCCTATTAACGCATCCAATTCTGAATCACGTATATCCTTTTACTTATAATTTATAATAACTACGTATATAAACTTTTGATGTTTAAGTGACGATTGTTTGATTAATGTCCAAAAAGGACTTAATACGACCAGATACATTACATTATAATAATTGCATTACTAATTTTTATTGTTGGGTTATAAATATTTATTTTTCGAATATTTTACAGGGTATCAATTACAGAATCGGATGTTGATACGATCGCCTAGGTCATCTAGTCAAAGCAAACGAAAATTAGAAAATTCTAATGTTAAATCAGAACTTATTAACGTCTATCACAGCACCAAAACAAATGAAGAGTTTATTCCAGAATCGCCAGATGCAGAGGATAATCGTATTGAAAGCACAGGTTTTCATAAAATCCGTCATTTAGAAGGAAAAAGAAAAGTTTATGTTTGCGATATTTGTGGTGAAGCAATATCATGGTTAAAAAAGTATCACGTTCATATGAATTCGCACAAGAAAGCTGCTAAAAGGGAAGCGGAGGAAAGAAAACGAACAAAAGTTAAATGCTCTCAATGTGATAAACTTGTAAAGAATGAAGACTCTTTGAAAGATCACGAAAAGAGACACCATTCTAGGGAGCAATACTATTGTGACATATGTGGAAGAAGTTTTGCCAAAGCTAATGCTTTCAGACTACACCAACAGTATTCACATTCGGACGATAAGCAATTCGAATGCAAAGTGTGCGGAATGAGGTATAAATGGAAAGGATCTTTACAATGCCACGAATTAACTCACACAAATCCTCGACCTCATGTTTGCGAAAAATGTGGAAAGAGCTTTGCCAATAAATCAAACTTCAACCGGCACAGAACTTACCACGAGGATGAAGACCAGCAAAATAAAGACTTATTTAAATGTTCGGAATGCGGAAAACATCTTAAAAATAGAAAAAGTTTAAAAAAGCATATCGATGCTTTTCATCGAGTAGGCATGCAAAAGATTTTTACATGCGACGTATGTGGAAAAACAACAAAAACTTCCTTCAATTTACGACTTCATAAAAAGATTCATGATCCTAACAGAATTCAAAAACGTAGGCCCAGGTCGGATGTTCGTAACACTACCACAATTGGTGAAACTAATAGTCTTGTAAAAGAAGTGAATTTAGAAACACAAGCTCCCATACAAGAGCCTGTGCAGTTTGTTCGACAACAGCCAAATGCATTGTGGTGTTAGTTTGCTTAGTTTTCAAATTAATATTTTATTATTAGTAGTGAAAAAGATGTTTATTCCTCTTTGCTGTGATCGTATAATATACTATATCAATTGTTTATAAATATCAATTATTTTTGTTGACCCCTTTCTTTAGTGCTTTTCTGTTATAGCTGTACATAATGCATTGTTATTTTTGATTCTTACAATTGTCTCAAAAAAAATTATTGGTTGTTACTGCTGTTAGTAATAAATTAAAGTTGAACCGTACTTTGGGATTAATATTAAACATCATGTAATTTTATTTGGTATACAACAATACAATACACTACAAAATGACTGTTATTAATCTTTAATAAGTATAGTATTTACATCTGAACTTTGAACAACCTAAAAGTACAATTTCATGAGTTTGAATAAAACATGAAACTTATGTTACCCTTCATCTTTTTTCTCAGATTCTTTCAACGTTTTAATATATTTGTCGATGTCATCTAAAGGTCGGTAATACAAATGTACTGTTTGAGAACCAGCCAACATCGTTAGTAAGGCAGCTACTGAAAATCTAAGGTACTCACCCCAACTCACACCAGCTGGCATTTTACCTGTTCATTTTTAAAAATAAAAAATAAATTCAGTAAAAGCATGTTCAGAAAATATTTTCATGCATGTATGTTATGTATATATATTTTTATTCTAAACCAGGTATTTAATCATAAAATATAATAAATAATGTACAAATAGTGAGACAAAAATGGAATGACAAAAACAAGACATGAACTTTTATACCTGCAGCAGGCAATTAACGTTTCTTTGGCAGATAGCTGCAATCTCTTGTCTTGTGAGACAAATATTTGAATGAAACGGTGCTTTCGAAGCAACCACACAAATCCAGGATTTTGAGTTTTACAGCATACTTAAATCCAATATTTAAATCAACTTTTGCATTTTGCATTGGACACACACACACAGACACAACTTACACAACTGAACTCACCTTCTTCATTGCCACAATAGTCCCGCACTAAAGATCTATTATTATGACAGCACAGCAAATAGCTCCGTTGATGTAGCACTATCCCATCTCTGTTGCAATTTGCAATTAGCAAGGCATCAATCTACAGACTATACACACTATACAGACTCATTCCCATTGTTGATTAAAATCAGGGTACTTAAGTAGTAGTATGTAGTATAGTATTAAGTACCCTGGATTAAAATAATAATATGCAAAATAGAATATCTTATACACTTTATAATTCATCAAAGCAATGACAAATCCTAACATTTTATTATATTTTATTATTTTTTTTTGATCCTATTGTACCGTGTCTTTGAGGCAATTTTCGTTTTGAAAGCGGTTAATAAATATATAATTCTTAAGATTCTATTATTATTGGCTACAATTATTGTAAGTACTTCTTTAAAAATGTAAGTATGAAACTTTGATAAATCTTGGGTTTCAAAGTTTCAACTTCAACCTTAACAAACCAATTATTATTATTGTTTGATGTGTAGATTTTAACCTCGAGACAAAGAATTGAGCATTATGAAACCAAGTACCTACACTAAATTTTTATTTTGTGTAGTTTATGTGTAGTATATTATGGACAGAAATGTTTAGCAGATGAGATTCAGAGCAGATGTCATTCATGAGGATGAGTACCTAGTACCTGCCTAGTACCTATATTTTTATATTAGGTACACACTAAAAAATAAAAATAAAAGTACGAATTCCCTTATAACAATTTGCAAGAAATAAAGGCTAACCACATAACTTGTCACCTCATTTACGAAGCATTTTATTGTTTAAAAATGATTATGTATAGTTTTGTTTTATTTTAAATCAAACACATGCAGTATATTACAATAATAATATTATTAGTGTAAACCTTCAATGATCATCTATTAAAACCTTACAAACTTTGTTTAGAAATGTAATTAACATATTTTTAACAACAATACAAGTGCACTAATGTTAGTGCAACGTGTACAGTAACTTTCATTTTGTAGGGGAGTGTAAATTATTTTGTTAGTTTAAAATATTAGCAGAATAGAATACGTATTATGTGATTACAACCCCTTTATGAACGCAAATTCCATCTACAAATAATGCTGGCCATAAATAAGTCTTAACAAATTCCGAATTTGGATCAGAAGAATGGAAGCGGACGTGAGTGTTTCTGTCGTACATCTTCGTCTCATATTCCAGTCGGCAAGTGTTAGTCTAAACAGAAAAAAGTCAAATCAACTTATTGTAAGATTGTAAGCAAAGACAGACCCATCGTATTTCATCCACAATGAGAGAGAGAGGCATATAGCAAAATAGTAAAGGAAAAACTCATTTGACTTGTAGTGGAGAGTATTCGGGAGTACGTGTGGAAACTATTTTGTACATTATTGTAAAAAACGATATTTTACAATAATGTTTTGCTAATGCTTTTTTAATGTTCTGCGTTCATTTATGATTTCGGAATTAAATGTTAAAAACAGTGTGAGTGTATGGCTATGAAAGATTTAGATTTACCTGGCTATGAATTGTCCATGAAAGTTTGACACAAGTTGTAATATAGTTCAATAGTCCTTCGCATTGTTTCAAACAGGGGTAGTCGTAGAGTGTACTCCAGAGCTGGTTGGATACATCCTAGCAAAATTTTTAGCAAGAAAACTTGTATAGATTAGATTTTGAATAAAATAATTTAGTCACCTATGACCTCTAAATGAGCAAGTAATTATACCTACAACTTTAAACTACAATATTTTGTTTGCATTTTAACAATGTAAGAGTACATAATAAGCAACCTGAACACATTGGTGAATAAATATATCGCATTTTGAATCTTTGAAGTAATTTGTAACGCTGGTCATCAATTTAATTTGAATGCCCGATTCATCAGGATGGTCATGAAAGTTCAAAAGTCGGCCAATACTTGTCTTCATTACATTTACTTTTGTCAGAACGGATCGGAAAGACAACTGTACAAAAAATATTTATTGAAGTATACTGAGAACATTAGATTAGAGGCTTTACATGCATAGTAAACATTTAATGGGTTTGAGTTTGGTTGACACTTCCATGAAGAGAATAAAAATAAGACTTACGATTATAACTGAAAACAAAAGTTTAGACTTCAACTCATCAGCTTCGTCCAATTCGTAGAGGTCATCAAGCGCATCCATCGTGGCCACTCTAGCTTGCGCATAGACACTCCCGTATTCCCTAAATATATGTGACAATTATTTGCACCCATGCCTAGGAAATAATTCTGAATGAGAGTCAATAAAGTGATTACTGTAAATGAAGCAAACATTTTGAGTGGGTACCTTGTTACGTGACCATGGTCTCTGATTCAATAAATGGGAACAGTAATTGCATTATTGCATATGGAAGTGGTGGCCAACATGGAAATTAAGAGGCGGTGAGTAATAATAATAATTTGTTATCCCACAGTGGCAATTAAGGCAGTTACAAAATAATTATAATGTACAAATCATTTTCTCAACGCAATGTTATAATGAAAAGCAAAATGTGTCATGCTGAGTAAAGGAAATGATGACGTTATGTCATCATCAATCAATTGGCACTTACACATAGTGACTTGGATGATTTGGGCGGTGACCCTTTAGTCGTCTAATTTCGTCCCTCAACTCTTTAATCAAAATGTCCTTATCGACGACGTTGAGTCCTTGGGTTATTACTTGGTTGTCCGGAACACTGACCAAAGTCACACAGTCATTCCAGTCACTCTCAGAGGACGTTGTACTAGAGGAGGCTGAAAGGAAATCATCATGACAGCTTTATAATAACATAACGCTCCGTTTCAACAACTTGCAAGATGCAACGGTACATGGAGAGTTTAAACATTAAATAAGCAGGTTCTTAAGGCTAATTGCAAGCTATAGCTCATAAATCATCCCCACTTCCATTCCAACACAGTTCATCAATAGTCAGGAAACAAATAGCATCAACTAACAAACCATTGAAAATATTATGCATTACATAATCTCCGGTTTTATGTGCACTAAACTTACATCATGGTGAGTCCCTACTCCCTACTGCTATATACACTCAAACCCGTCATGATATTATTCCCATTGCAGTTGCATATCAGTTGCATATATTATAGAGTCAAAAGAGAGACGATTAAATCCTAATGCTGTATTGTAACCGTTCCACAAAGAAAAATGTTTGCAAAACTAATCCACATTAACATAATCAATACTGCGAAAATTGCTTTCCTTTTAGCTTTGTGCAGAGAATGGTTATGTCAGGAAAAGGTTGAGCATTAATGGTATCACGTCTCACTTAAGTATTTATAGCTCCCTATCAAATCATAATCCACCACGAAGATTTTGATATCTGCTTAATCATGCAGAGAAATTTGAGACTTTAAACTACTAAATAACAAAGTAGGTATAGTTGTTGAAAAGTGAATGGTCAAAAAATGTAATAGTGTGTGATAGTAGTAACTATGCTCATACTGTACACGAAAAGAAAAGAGAGATGGTAATTTCAACTGAATCTGTAATCCTCATGTCGTGGTAGTATTAAAGTTGCTCTCATGTTACATGACTAGATAAATTGCTCAAAAGAAAGTATTTATAAATATTTACCTGTACAACACTAACTTCAACTAACTACACAGTTACTTAGTACCTTTAGGTACTCTGCTAATACTCCTATTTATTTACTAACACTAACATTAAGTTGCAGTCGTCTCTACATTCTCTTTACTTTATATAGCCGTTGCAATAATTTTACACGATTTTGTTTTGTTAAGGTTCGGATTTCACAATAATGAAGCTGCTGCAGGTAAAGCAGAAGCATATGGCTTCTTACTGGTTGTTATGTTGAAAATGAGTTGGCAAATCGTTACTGTAGGCTTCGGCCTGTCTTGTTCTATTATTATTTCTACAGTCTCGCTTTGGTCTTTCTTTTCATAGTTGAGTGAGTGTAACTTATTATAATAGAGATATGTAGTGTAACACAACACAAGCATACCTACTACCACACTTACTTAATACACCTCAGTAAAAATACTCCTTTACATGTGTTCTACATGCCATTATATTTCTATCTGTATGTACGATAAATAAAATTAAGAACCCATTTTTATAAAGATACGCGTACTAGGTAAACGTATAGCTTCCCATTCACTAGCGCATAGCGTATGCAATTTTTACTACAAAGTAAAAGATGTTATCTTTTTATCTATAGGCATCTATTGTACTATATTGTGTAAGTCTTCCGAAGTGTTTACATTCGAGCATATCCTGTCGTCCTGTTTGTCTCATCGATTTACATTGAGTAGTAGGTACACGCACTGCATGTAGCTGCCATAGGTGCCAGTTGCTATTGTAATAATTTCAGTCGCTCTCTATGCAAAAGTACGTTGTTAAATGAGTACAAGAGAACGAAGCGACTGTCTGTGTAATTAACATTGAATACTTTTTGATGAAGTATTATGTACGAGGTATATAATAATATCCTGCATGTGCACGTGGAGTTAATACATACTCCTACAATTTAGTAGGTACCTAGTATGTACTATTATACTAAAATTGTGGTATACAGAAGAATACACATCATGAGTCATGACACGACTCCTCTGTTTGTGTATAAGTAATTTACTAGGTAGTCTTAAAACAAGAAAATACAAAATAACAACAACCAAGAGGCAAGATAGCAAAATAACGTAAGGTAAACTAAACACTAATAAGAAACAAACCCGCAGGTAAACTTTCCCTAGCGATTTACCGTTACGCAGCTACATTCAGATTCATTTAGCTGGCTATATGCTAGTACTACAATGGCAGAGTGCAGAAGTGGTTGCGCTGGTACTGGCAGTGTGTTAGGTATAGTATTAGAATTTGACTCGAGGCAATAATTCAATCTAATTCACCGTTTCGCTAAACTAAAGCTAATAAGTTCCGTGGAATTCTTTTTCACAAAGCATAGACACAGGATAACTAGTTCCACTTCTTCTATTCATAAGCATTTAGGTTCGTATGCAGTGCCCATATAATAAGCATCGTTTGAAATATGAATGCTAATATTATTATGCCTACTACAAAACCATAACCTGTAAATAAAAGTAAATGAGTAGTACCTTCTTGTATTTTAATTTTATAATGTGCGTATCGTGTATGAGATCAAATCAAAACTACTCTACCTTCTACTGTAATATTCCATACTACAACCACCACTATGCAATGTACCATTCAATGTAGCAATATGTTTTATGGTTGCATGAAGCATAGATCTAAACCTGTGTAACTACATGTGTACGACACAAGTTGAATTCTTTTGTGTATCTTCTAATCTCATGTAGGCTTTAATTTCCTGTGATTATTATTCATCTTCTCGTGAATTTAAAGTATACCGACGAAAGAGTTTTGCGAGATGATCTTTGAGGAAGGATGAGATGAACTGAATTGAACTTAACATGAAATGAAATGCAAACTGTCTTACCATTGGAAATGTTTTTGTGTAGAATCGCCCTGTTTTTCACTTGTCTGGGCCGCAGATTTTTTGAAATGTTGTCTTCACTTTCAGCCAGAATTGATGGACGTACCGTATTATTCTTGCAGCGCACTAAGAAATAATCATTTGAAATTACACACAGCATTATTCGACTTTACTACTTGGTAACATCCTTGATTGCAATATATAATAATAATACCATGCTACGCACTATACTTATACTACAAACCCAGTCGACTTTCCTTATCAACCAGCAATCAAAAAGCAGTGAACAAATAGATGAATAAATACTGGTATGGGGATACGTAATAAGCATTCTTGGGTGTAGTGTATTACGTAGCACTACGTTTATACTTATACTACAAATACAAAATACTGTAGGGTATAATCAATCAAAAGCTTTGCACTAAACTAAACCACATAACTCATATTCCTGTGAGGATTATTACAAAAGCATCGTTGGCTTTAGCCAACAAGAAATGCCTATACACTACTTAACTACAATAAAACACTACTAGTAAGTCAAAGGAGTTCAATAGCCTTTTCCCGTTTCCCACACTTTGTACCGCTGTTACATCAATAACAATCAACAATAATACGTAACAACGATAATTGCCCAAGCAAAATGTCAATTAGCATGAAATGTATGATGGAAACAGTCGCAAATCACAACCTATTCATAAAATATAAATAAACTGCTTTTTATGTGCATAGTATACCAGTAGTGCTTTCTGATGAGAGTATGTGACTATGTGAGAATGTAAAGAATCGACATACCAGAGCGTGAGACGAACTTTGACCGGACGGAAGGAGGAAAAAAGGGTGAGTTGCCAGATGTCATTAGAGTGTCACTACTGTCCGAGTGGTAGCCTGACAAGTCACTACTGTCGTCTTCGTCAATAATTAATTTCACAAGCTGCAAAGTAAACAACACCAACATTTATATCCATATTCATACAGCCATTACATTATGGAACGTATCTCGCACGTACACAATCACACAATCAAAACTTGTGTACAGCCAAGAGCCAACTGTGCGCACGGTTGTGCAAGAGATTATATGTTTTTAATTGTGTGTGGTCACGGTATAATTACGTGTAAAGATAAGATAACTATGCAATAAAGTAATAGTAATGTTCTTGTAGGGAATAAAAAAGGAAATTGATTTACAGCTTTGAGGTTATTGGAGTAGCGAAGTAAATTGGAGGCAACGATGTCACTATCAACGAATTTCATTTTCTTTAGCTCGGTAAACTCGAATAAAGCTTCTTTGTCCGAATTGATTCTTCTCGTCAGAATCGCAAGCAGAACATCCAAGTTGCTTCGATCTATTGACTCAATTGTGTTCAGAATCGATTTGTTTTTTATGACCCGGTCTTGAATATCCTTTTCGCTACACAAATTAAATAGCCACAACAACAAACAACACCGTGTAGAGTAATTTCATTGTCATACACACATAATACGCCTACACAGCAACGCTGCTTTTGAATTATCAGACAACAATATATACAATGTACACAAAAGCTGTTTAGTACTTGAATGAGCAAGAGACTTGATAGACAACCTACAATTTATCACAGTCATATTTGGAAGAATTAGAAAATGAAAATTGTTTTTGAGACAAAGGGCACGTAATATTGAGCAGAGGTGTCGTGTCGGCTTTAATATCACTTAGCACTTAAGAAGTGGTAGTACCATGTCATGTGCATACAAAAGACTTAAAAGTCTCACCTGACAGCCAAAAGTCTCTGATGAGAAACAACTTTGTCTTTCACTTCGTCCACCTTGCTGATAGCAGCTTTGTATGTGTCTACGACCTTTTTGAACTCTGCCCTTAAAGCTTCGTGCAGATTGACGAGAGTTTCATCCGAGTTCCCAATCAACCCGTGCATTCCTTGGCCTTGCACCGTTTTGTCAATTGTTCGAATTTTCTGCTTCAATTTGTTTGTCGGCAGCAATTGCAGCGTTGTAGTTAAGTACTGTAATCATATAATTGTGAAAATCAGATGAAAAAACATGCAAAGCACTAACTGACACGGTTTTAAGCTAAAGTTCCATCCTGGCCTACAAAACGAATTATACATGCACTCATCCTGTTGAGACAATTACACATTTATGCCACATGTGTCATGCAACCGAATACATATAAGTACGTGTGTATGAGTGACTGCATGAATGAATGCATTATTCAAGTGTATTACAATTACAGTGACAGATGCAACTGAATTACTAATTTTCGTATCATCTGTATCTTTATACGCAGTACCGTTATTTCTGAGGGTTTCGCTAATTATGCGTTATGGCTATTGGTACACAATAAATTTAACAATGCAGCCTATACGTGTTGAAGCAATGCCTTTACCTTTGGGAAGATCTAAGTGGATTTGCTACGAGGATAGTAAAAGATATTATTATATTAACGATAAAACTACTTATACTTGTAGTACACTGATACTACGTATGTTGGTGTGGTTTAAAGTGTAAAATACCAACAACTACATTACATAATCAAATCTTTGGATTCATCATGGTCGGTTATTTGTACAAAACGGTGATCCTGTGTGTTTGCATCTGTGCGTAGAATTTATTTAATATTCAGCTTGGATGGTTTTTTAGTTGTTTTCCCATTTGCCTCGTCCTACTGTATGTTTATTGCAAGTGTACAGTTAAAAATAATATACGTGTGCTGGGGAGTTACGTGCACTCATAAACTACTGAATTTAAACACAAGTATTACGGACACACACACATAATAAAAATAATGAGCAATATTTTCAATTGCTCAAACGATTGACCACCTCTTTGTGTTGCATGCAGTTGAATTGGAAGAACTAAGCAACCGTAATACGTGGAAAGATAACTAACTATAGAGAGATAACTTAAGTCCTAGCCCTAACCAAACCAAGTTAAGTTGTACCGTAGAAGAAAACTGTACTTTTTTCATACAATGTTCTTTTCCTATTGTTCGTTTTGTTTACACTCACTGGGTTGCTTTGTTAGGAACTATCCTTCAATTGCGTACAAACATAATATAATACTTCTCAGAAAATTCACAGTGACATATCCGTCTCTTTAAGATTTTTCCGAATTATTTTTGAAAGCTATTGTATTATTTCACCTGGGTTAATATTACAGTACATTTAACTGACTGTCATCACGTAATAACTTTTCTCAATTGACTCCCATCATTATAACAAAATATATTTCATTATTGTGATTATGTCTAATGTATCAAAGTCATTCAGTCACCAGGCTATAGTGCAGAACAAAATTATTATAATATGACTACGACAACACAACAGCAAAGTACCAGTGTAAATATGAACCGTGAACTAGTTGTCGCTTTGGTCTCAATGCACCCCTAATACGGCAGACCATACCATGCATGCATACTTTATCGTTAGTTTATATTTGTATTGGGCTTGATTTTATGCGATAACACATAATATTAACTTATGCTTGCATTAGTCTGATAGTTTATGTGAGTTAGCAAAGTGTAGGAAAGTAGGAATGCATCTTTTTTACAAACCTGACTGAGGTTTTTCTCCATTTGAGAATTGAACACCCGGGCAATGTGGCACAATATCATGTCCGTAGGCAAATTCTCCCCGCAATCCAAGGCCTATTGTACATGGAACACGTTATACTCATTAGTCTCATGGTCAAAGAAAAATCAGTATTTTGTTGAAAAAGATCCCACACTTGTTTCACACGGCAACCTACCTTTCTGAGAAGGCAATTGAGAAGAGGTAGACATCCAGGGAGTGAATAGTAAATGATTTCCAAAGGAAACTCGCTTAAGAAAATACGAAAATTTGGTGTACTTAATTTATTTATGACGTACTCACAATCTTCGTAGTTTTTCATTTCCAGAAGCTTCAGTAGCTGAAATAATGTTATGGTTATATATAACACCCAGTAAATGTAGCACCGTAGTTTTTACGTTATTGATAAATATCAATAGCAAATAGCATGGTAAAATTCCAGACAAAGAATCTGTACTATGCTTCTATTGGGTATACCCTTCTATTCTAACAAAGGATTAATTCTCTCACCTTTTTAAGCACCGTCCTTGGATTTTGATCATAAACATCATAGCCTTCAATGAAATTACCCGTTTTCGGGTAATGTATGAAATTAGTAAATAAGTCTCCAGGATGAGGGCTATACTCGCTGTTTCTTCTGTCCTTAATCCTAAGAATGTGTTGTTGGCATTAGTCTCAAGTAATCAAAATAGTTCCGATTCGCACTTTGCTAAAAGCTAAAAGAGTAATTAAATTCCTGTGGAATTGACAATAAAATAGGAAAACAAAATACCTGATTCTGCTGTCCATTTCACAATAGCCTATATTTAATCTGGACATTTTACACTGAATCTCCTATACGAAAGGAGTAATCCGAACTCACTGCACCAGCACAGAAACTAAGAAGCAGTATATTTTATGGTAGTGATGGCAAAGAAGGTTGAGAAGAGCAACTGACACAACTCCAACACACACCACTACACTGCTGTTGCGTTTTGTTCGTTCTTCTTCTTTCTCTTCTTTTTCTGCACCTCTTATTTACCTTTGTGTGTCTAGAACGAAGACGGAAAGGAAACTGTTGCTTAGACTTGGTCTGTAATGTAAACTGTCATTTTTTTGGCGAAGGTGAACGTATTCCCCTTAGGCAGTTTTAGCTTTATACCGTAAACTCGCTTTTGTATACAAATTATACACATGTAAGTACAATTCGTAAACAGATATAAGAGATACACACAGTCACACACCATAGGACATACTTTGTAACGTATACATAAAAAAGAGGATTATAGCGTATACATTGCAATATTATTACGTATGTAACTTCCGTTCGACTAAAACTGAAATATTATACGCCTGTGTGGCATTAACATCCTTTAGCTCCGAGTTTAGAGTCAATAGTCTTAGACTTCACAATGACACTCACACACAACACGATAGAGCACCGTGGACCGTGGAGATGGATGTCTGTCATCATTCATCGTCAACTACGAATCATGTGGATGAAACAAGATAGACTATTACTTATAGCCCAGTCCAAAACGAATAAATATCCATCTTACTTTTACACTTCTTCGTACATGCAACTAAATTCATACATTATAAATTCGACATACTAACCTCCAACTAAACGACACAGTACAAGATATTCGGGACACATTAGTTTACTAGTTGTTAGTTAAGGAAAATAGATATAACCACAGTCCGCAGTAAAAGTACAATTTCAATCCACGTATATTAGCAGTACGATGAACATTCCTATGATATTCTTATACACGCGTAAAAAGCAATAATAATTATTGTCATTATGTGGCCATAGATTAGTTTTGCAGGCATGCATTTAGTATCTTCCACAACGCTACGATCCTAATGTTTTGTTTTATGAACCTATCATTCTGTCATGTACTTTTGTGGTCACATGATGATTTCTCCTACGTATCTTCTAAATCGTCACTAAAGCGTGTAAATAATTGCAATACTTGTTTTAATGACGTCTACTCCACACTTTGTAGGTATACCTACTCATATTTACTTCATTACTGTATACTGTATGATAACACATAGTACAGCCTTACAGTAATTCATGTACTTGATATAAACTGATTATAAGAAGATTATCATCCAAAGACAACCATCAAAAGATTTTCCACATTAACTGTACACATTATTGTTGTTACTTATAACTTATACTCTCTTGATTAGATTCAGAAAGCCAATCCATAGTGGCAGTATAATTTTTTTAACAAATTATGTTTGTGGTTTGCATCACAAGAATTATGGAAAGTATTTCATTGGTAAACAACAATAACTTTGATTGCCATTCCAAAAAGAAGTGTGTACTACATGTGCAATGGTCAATCACCAAAAAATTGCAATGTTCCTACTTCAATACTTACTGATACTACTTTAAACTTCTAAGTTGCATTAATACTCGTTGATTGAACTTTAACAAGGTCGCTTGTACTTGTACACAGCAGATGTACATAGACTGGATAAAATAAATATCTATACAACGATGCGACAGTATATTGAAAATTTTGAACAGGTGTATGAACGATTTAATGTTGATTAAACAAGGAAAAGTTTCCTTTCGTCTGTCTGTGTAGTAAATACTATGTCAATAGAAAATCAGGAAACAGATAATGAACCTTTAGGATGTATCAGGAGGAAAGAAGCAGAACTCCATTTGATGTCTCATGTATAAATTCTATGTAGATCAATATGTGGTATATGGCCCACACTAATATCCTAACAAGATTAACATTATAAAATGATGTATGAGTAATAATAATAATATGATCAAACGAATGTGTTATCTGCACGTGTTATTGTTATTTTAACAACGTAAATTAATCACATTGTGACTCAGCAGGTTAAAAAAGGTTTCCTTGCAATATTTTGACACAGTGGAGGAATGTGTCACTTTTTCTTTGACACTCTACAAGCAAAAGTTTACGAATATGACTCTAGTACCTAATAAGCAATGTATTGTGTCAGTGCCATTGTATCTAGGTATCTGTACAAACAAAACTTGGGTGATTGTATTGTGTGGTAGGTGTGATGTGATGTCTGTGAATTGTATTGTAGCATCGACTGTCAATTGTTGTTGGTGTGAAAACTGAGTGCTGCTACTGTGCGACTACCACCGCCTATGTAAATGAAGGCAGTAAACATATCTTTGACATACACCGAACAATTCTGCATGCAAATAACTCAACAAAGGAACAATTCAAAGATAAAGCTCAAACACATCAAGCAGAGCAAACATAAACATCCCATGTATATTCCATTCATGTATCTTCACGTCCTGCGTCATAAACTTAACACGAATTAGCAAGTACCTTAAATCTAGAAAGTTTGTTTGCAGTACATCGCACAAAATTGCATATCCCTGATATTTAATACCCACCACAGATTGATTGCTATCAAAAATTTTATTGTATTACTAATATACGTAAAAACGGACAGTCATTAAATTTTTATGACGACACATTGAATGCTACATGGTAATAATATAAAACTATATTGAACGATAACAGTGACATAGTTGTCATAATGTTATCGGAGTCTCATTTTGGTGATGAACCCCCTGCAAAGTCCCCGTGGTGCTGTTGAGGGTCAAGATCACGATCAATCTGTCTGCTACTCAACTCACTAGTAGTACAACATTAAAAATATTATGTGGGAATAATGCAAAAGAAGTAAAAGCGCAAAAGACATGTTTGCAAATAGTACACATAGGTAATAATCATGTAGTAAAGTTTTTACTGACTTTCCATGACACAATCTTTGAGCAACTATTTGGTTTATACTTGATTCCACTTTTTGCCTTAAGAAATAACCTTAGGAAATTGGTTCATTATTAGCATTCTTCATGCAATCAATGAATCCATGAGGTATGCATTTACTAAAACAATATTTTCCTTGGATTCCTTCACATTGTCCATTGATTTCTGATATTTTGATACGTATAAAATATCTGAGACGAAGTTGAGGGGGAGAGGTGTGCTGTTCAGGTCGGTGTATAAGGCGCAATCAATCTTATTCATCAGTCAGTTCTTTCCTGGACCCACAGCACTAAACATCAAACTCGTTGCTAGCTTAGCCAAAGCAACTGTGTATATAAGTCTAAACTCTTCTCAAAGTTCGCAGAGTTACCCGTTCAACACGAGTAATTGGTTCCTTTGAGTTAAGAAAGCAGGAAGATTTTGATTCGAAAATTAGGTTAAAAATCTAATTGCGCTAAATAAAGACGGTAATCCGCTAATCTTATTTTCATTTTGACCAAATTTTGATTGTTAATGTTTTTGTCAATTACTTTAAGATTTCATTCAATATTTCTGAAACTTTATTAGCATTTATCGTACGAGCGTATCTTTTAAGACTTAAGTTGGAAGGAATCAACAATAGAGTAGTTTAAGTTGTGCAACCTAACATTTTTCACTTGAAAACTCATTCATTTTGTTAGACTTCCGAATTACATCTTTACGGCAACTCTCACTCATGATGCAAGCACCGTCCCATTTAGCTATTTTCGTCAGTAGTATCAGGTAAACTATTTCATGTTCATTCATTATAAGTTATTCCTTGTTCTAACAATTGTATTATGTAAAATTTAGTATTGTGTGTTGTAAATACCTGAATACAAAACTGTGAATAACAATCCCCAGCATTATTGATTAAAATGCTCAAAATTCTCACAAAAAGAACGGGTGCTAATCTTGGACTATAACTCTTTCTTTAGCACGGCCAAGTCGTATCGCCAGAATCAACTCCTTGAAATGATGGAAATAGGCAAATGGCATTTCGGAACAGTTTACAAAGGTAATCAATTTATTATTACATAACAACAAAAGTTTATATAGCTATGATATATGTACGCTACTCTATTGTGTACATGCAACCTTATTAAAGTATTCGCATGTACTTGCATATATGACAGCAGTTCAAGTAGGAGTATATACGTTGAAAAATATTGTGCACTTTACAGCCAAATACATAACTCACTGATTGCATAGTTCCAAAACAACTCACATATATATCATACTTTTAGTAAACTCAAAAAGGAACACATAAATTATTGTAATGAAACATTTACACGTGAGTTTAGCTGTTGTAAAAATCACAATTAACCCAATAAATTAGAAAATTCAAAACTAACCTTTCCTGCAACTTAGGTACCATATTATCAGTTATTATCACATCACAGTTTTCATGTAGTCCTTCCATAAGTCTCAAGTTATGGAAAAATACATTGCCTTTGTAAACTTGATTTTTTCTAAGGTTTTTCGGAATAAACACTGTAATCATGCATGCGATTTCCGTACTTATTCTGCCACTTTTTCATTTAGAGTGACATTTTGATAATGATAATCACAAATTTGAATCAAGCTAAGCTGCAATTACCGGGCAATCGGTACAAGGTCGTCACTGTGAAAGTACCAACGGAAGTAGCAGAAGCTTATAGCGAAAAGGAACGATTGGCGATAATGAACCATCAAAATGTTTTAAAATTTATTGGCCTGGCTCATTGTGGTAAGTGCAACACTATGTATTTATGAAACGCATGAGCATAATATTCCATGTAAGTATGTTAGTGGAAAATAGGACGAATATTTTTTGAACTATGGTATTGACAAATCTGATGTGTTTTTATGTTTTTTCTTACTCAAGCAAACACACCTCCATGGCTCATTGTGGAATACATGGAAAAAGGAAATCTGAAAGAGTACATAAAATTTTTTCAAACTGATTGGGTTAGTCATTCAAATCATAAGTTTTCTATCGTCTACAATAAACTACGAGGAATAACATTCATTGAATTGGTAACATAGAATGGTCTGACAAAAATGGCGTATGGGATTGCTTCTGCAATGAATTATCTTCACGGAGTTTCACGTGCGGTACACGGCGACTTGGCTGCAAGAAATATTCTAGTTGGTGCAAATAATCTAATCAAGTTGACTGACTTTGGGTTGTACAACACTTCGTACCCAAAAGTCTACACGCATGACGTACTGTCTTTGAACATTTTACAAAACTTAATATTTGAAATCAAAATTTAGAAGATGGAAATGTAAAGTACCTATATTTGAAGAAGGATGGTGTTTGTACACCAATAATGTGATTCTAATGTATAGGCTATTATTTTTGTAACGTAAATTGTACTATGTTGAATTTTTGATATCAATATTTGTAGATTGCTGAACAACCTTGCCCGATTCGTTGGATGCCTCCAGAAAACTATCCAGAACCGAAAGTGCCTGCCAAGTTTACCAAAAAAGGCGACATTTGGGCATTTGGTATTGTATGTTGTGAATTGTGGATGCATGGAGCAAAACCCTTTGGAAAGATGAACAATGAAGACGTAATTTTTAATATTTACCGAGAAAATTGATGAGAAGTTTTGTTTTTTAGTTATTCGACGCAAATTAATGTAAGAAAATCTATTTCTTTTTTTACATAGGTGATGCACAATGTACGAACAGGAGCTTCTCCGTTGGAATTCATGGCTGTAGAAGCCAATCCTTTCATAATCGACATCATGAACGAATGTTTCAAATTTATAAAACATCAAAGACCTACATTTTCTCAAATTCTTTGCATAATCCGAGAAAATGTTTCGCCGAATATTATTGCCTGAAACAAACCACATCACAAAAAATACCAGGCTGGCCTGAGTCTATACCATGCTGCTGTAGTAATATACAAAACTATTATTATATTTATCTGTATTTCTTGTTAAGATTAGCATTTCTTATCGTGCACTCACATTCACAGACCGGAACAGTGCAAACTTTCGTTAGCGAATTATGTACACAGAATAAATGGCACTGAACAACGATCCCATAAACCTACCTAGGAAAGATAAGCACAACTGTCGCAAAGAATTTAGTGTGTGTACCTCAAATAAACGTTTTCCCTATTACTAAAATATTTTGTCATTTTTTCACTCCACATTCTTTCAACAAAAGCATTCCAATTCCAATAGCTTTTCATAGAAAAGCCAATAAAGCAATAATACATAAATTCCAACTCCAAAATAAATAGCACAAATCTGAGGCAAAGTTTTATTAGGTGAACAGAAACATGGATAGAAATAGAACTAACCTACTCAGTACTCACCATCAAACTATTGTAGCTTGTACAAAACGAACTTTGATCCAAAAATTATGTTAAAAATCTACTGCTCGTTTACCTATTTCTCAGGGTAAGTTCCAACTTATTTTAGCAGCATCAAAAATGCAGGTACAGATCCATATTCCCTAAAAAGCTATACATTTTTCTCACTTCCCACATGCTGGAAAGAAAACACTGCGTCAATGTCTTAATATTTTTTTAACATGTATCCACTTTATAAAGCTAGATAAGTGAACGTATTTTATTACCGTGAACGTATTTATTTATTAATTTTCATTGTATTTTCACTACATGATGCTAAAAAGCTCAATTTGGTCAGTTGTTGATTTCCGATGAAATAAATACTAAAATATTAGCACCGTTGCTGCAAACAGTGCAGGTAACAAATAAATCTTTTTTACATTTACTTATACAAGGAATGTTTGTCAAAATCCAATAACATGATGCTGCATATTGAATATTGATATTTCGTTTGTCTTGTTATTGTTCATCGATGTTTTGTTAGATTCCACTTATATTTCAACATTTTTATTTTTTGCACTACCTGGGTACTTCAAATAGTTAAGAAGTTCTATATACACAATGCTTCATTCAAGAATCACAAATAACCATCTGCTTCAACTGTCAACGTATGCTGCGAATAGTAGTCTAAAATTAATTAATAATTAATCATTCTTTTTACTACACAAGTAGTAATCATAATAAGTAAATGAAAATTGTAGGTACCGTACTGTACTCATACATATTGCCGAACATTTTTGTCCATGGTAAGTAGTAGGTAACGAAAAGGTATTGTTGTAGTACATACCTGATCCTTTACGTAATAAATAGATATGATTTTTCATATTCTTAAAACTCATAATTCTGGCATCTTAATATAAAATCTACTAAGCAATAAAAATAGATAGATACTACAAATATTTTGTTAAGTATGCAATACATGGTGGACTGTTTTGTGTAACAGTTTGATTGGACAAAGAATTTTTCATCCATTTTTCCTGTAAAAAGCAGAAAAACAATTTTTACCTATACACATAACACAGGGTACGAACTGAAAAACAACTGTAAAACAAAATGAACTTGTCTGCACACCTAGCATCTATTTAACCACACCTCACCAGTAATCGTAAATATGTAGTGTAAATGACATTTATTAACTAAGTTTTTCACATTAGCAGTGTACGAGACCACACGTACATTGATTCATATTAACAATCCGTTAATTGCTAATTGAATAACGCTGTCATTAAGAAACACGTATTATTTTACAGCGGACTAGTACCGAACAATTACAAAACCTTTGTAACAATACATAAGCTAACATAAGTGATAAAATAAAATGACGCTCCAACAATAATAGTATGCTAGTATGTTGTATGGATGAGTAATAAAACGCTATTTTAAATCGGTGTGATGGTATGGTATGCAGCTCCAAATATACCTACCTGAAGTTGAAAGTATTATTATCGGGAAGGCTAATGAACCCCATATGCAAATTATAGTGCCTTAAGCCTACAATATTGCATAACGATATTTATTTGAGCTCGTGTCGTTCTTTCCGCAAAGTGTCAGTCAGAATATTCATCTCAGATTAAAAACTTCGTCTATTAATAAGCCCATCTTAAGTTCACTGTTGGTCAGACATAATAGAAAATCTTTTTTCCCTGTTGCTCTTGAAAGATTTATTTTCAAACAAAAGAACCTACAAATTATTTCTCCTCAGTATGACTTATTGTTTGAGTGTATTGAGATACTCAGTTCATCAGTTGAATGTATACTCAAGAAAAGTAAAAAAATGCAGTAGCAATATTTTTTAATTAGTTGATAACGATTTAATTATTAGATAATTTCCGTTTTCTTTATGAACTGTAGAGTTGCATTCAAATTCGAAGACATGAATATCTTCTCCTTATGGATATGTACACGAAATGAAATACACGTTCCTTGTAGAGATGGGTTGTAAAAGCGTGTTTCTTACTGCGGTCGTAAACGATGATGTGATACAGTAATTTGTCAAACGCAATGTACAATTGTACGTTCGTGCTAAAAGTGTCCATATGCATATTTATTTATTTATTTATTCATAATAACAATTTCCTCCAAAGAGGCTATTACATTGTTATGTTAACATTAACTTACTTACAATTCATATCATTACATCCAATAATGTATAGTGCATATGTAACCTTTAATTGCTTCTAAATGGATACAAATTTCATTTCACGACGAACATTTTTAATTTGCATACTCATCACACTGCATTGTTTTCGTATGATATAATATTATGTACAAACTTATGTACAAACTTTGGAGCAAGCAAAATGTAGTAATATCCAACTTCATGGAGTCATGGCTGAGGAGAAAAGTCAAGAATATGGTGCAATGTGTGTATTATATGTATAATCTAAATCAGCGGTCTCAGTTAATATTAAGGACGAATTAATTGTACTTTCTTTTACATAAACTATCACTACATTTTAAGTAGAAACTTAAGAACTTAAACTTTTGTTCCACTCTTACCAGGCATACAGAAAATGTTTTGCTGCCCGGTAGCAGGATTTTTTCGGCCTGCCCGTTCCGGGCAGGCCTCATGCT
>JAQFYB010001635.1:0-30858 GCA_034694085.1 Pogonognathellus longicornis
AGTAGAGAATAATATGAGTAATTCAATAGATAGCACATTCACATTAATTAGTTATTAAATTGGCTTGTATGATTGTATGAAACGAATGAATAGATCCTTTTCTGGCATTGAAATTATTTATGTAGTTTTAGTATGTACAGAACTACATACAACATTATATAAAGCATTACTTGTGCTTTTTACCTTTTCAAGGTTCTTATATGTATGTGCGAATCAGTGTGTATTAATTCTAAATATTATTGTGATGACTTTCAGAGAAAGGTTTATTAAGCTTTGCAAGAGTGTCTGCTATATAGCTTACATTTACGTGCGTACAATATAGTAGGTATCTGCGATCTGCTTAGTAAACAAAACTGAAACAAAACAAACATTATGGAATGTTCTCATATATTTGAATAAATAGAAAGTGCTGTGCTGTGCAGTATCTGTGGTATTAATAACGTGTTTTCTAGAATAAAGGTATAATGTGCTTACAAATAGCTATATGCATACATAATATAGCAATCAAACAATAAACGGGTTACATGCCCAAAACTAAGTGGTATTTTGAATGGGGAGCGTAAAGCGAAGCATATAGGATAATATAATAATACTGCCACAACAACTACTACTATTAGTATTCCTAGTAACAGGAAAACAATAATCATATCTGTATTGTCGGAGTAAGAGGGTTATTGCATAAAACATAAAACTAAATCCTATCTGAGTAAGAGTTGAGTGTCATCCTTCCTATCATCTTCATGTTATTGTTTCCTGTGGTGTGATGTGGTGTGCTGGGTGATTGTAGGATATTGTGATAGCCCTTCGAGTACTTTCAGATTGAAATTGGATCGTGATAGTGATTCTACACTTCGAGCATAACGTAGGTATATACCACATACATACCTAGTACCTAGGTAGATTTAACCAGTGCTTTTATACATGTACTATGTGTGCTTTGCACGTTATTTTATTTTATAGCGTAGGCTATACAAACTTAGGTACCTATCTATGATACGTACTACATGTATAAACACATACATATTCTATAGGAAGGAACACATGCAAATGCATACATGACATAGGTGTGTGTACACTAGATAAAGGTATATACCTAGATACTTACATAGGTACTAGGCATACACACACAGTGCATTGAAGAGTTGGTGAAAGTAATGCTTGTTCAATGCTCGAGGCTTGTGTAGTCAAATGTAGCGATAGAAAGAGAAATTGAATGGAAAGCCCTCGATTTTGTCTCGACGCTTTTGCGAGATCAGTTTATATATTTGTACTTACCTAGGTATAATAGCTATATAGTGCTGTGCAGTCTTTGCTTATTTACGACAAACGAAAGGTTTTCTCATCGTCAAGTGCAATAGGCTTACATAACGGAGACTCGATTCAAGTGCTAAGCTCTTTTCCTGCAGTTCAGTTATCAAGTGTATATTTGCAGCGAGTTTAACAGACTTGGCTTTGCTTTTCCTGCTTTTGCATGTCTTTGTTTTCTTGCTTATTTACCTAAGTACTTGAATATGTATCAGTGCTAATGAAAATTTACACTATTATTTCATAATAGCAACACTAATAATGTATTCATCTACTCGTGCAATGTAACTGTAAATGTATATGGAGGCGTGTATTTTGTATAGATAGCCACATTGAAAATAGGAAGCGTACCCAACAGTTGCATCTTTTGAAGCAAATAATTTAAGGACGGGAAGAAGGGTTGTTGTTGGTGAATAATGTATTGTGTTTTGTGATATAGTAATAATAATAACTAACGAATAAGTAAGTAAGCAATAGATACACACAGGGAGGGCTAAGTAAGTTAAATAAGTTTGTCGTATCATCATGGGAGCTAATTCAAGTCAGTGCAGTAGAATTGGGAAACTAAAACTTAAATAAAGTGAGAGAGAGACAGAGAACTATGTAGTAATAATAAGTGGATAGAGAATCGAATCGGGTAAATGTACTGAACAGAAATTGCGGTATGGTTTTCGATGATATCCCTTTGGAAATGAAAGTAAGTCGAGTGTCTGTTCGTTTATACAGAAATTGATTCTCTCTGCATAAAACACAATAGCTGCGTATAGAGATATATTCCTCACGCTTAAGGCAGTGTAGTCGTCACACGACGAACTATCATATAATAACCCATTCAAAGTTAGGGAAGACGATTCCTAACACTAAACTGTGTAAGTGGCAGTGTTTTGCTTTAGTGCTGTTGTGGAAAGTGGGATGTGAGTGGGTGAGTGTAAACAATGCCCCTGTATATTCATGTAATATATATGTACGTCTATTTTATATGTGTAAATATTCTAATGTATATAATTCTACCTTTAATAGCTACATTAGTATTATGCTAGTAGTGGTAAATGCATTAAAGGGCATATAGTAAGAAGTAGCCTCTTGAGAGAGGAGAAATCGCGTCAGAGTCAAAGTCAAGTCAACGTTCAGTGTGTGGTTGCCTTCTGGTTAGTAATGCCAATGGAATGGAATGGCAAAATGAGAAAAGGGTAAAAGAGGGCTGCTGCTGAATAGACGATACGAATTACTTTTAGGATTTGGAACGTACACCAAGTCAAATCATGCAGATAGACGTACTTTACTTAGTAGGTAGTGTTCCAAATTCAGTTCCGAGTGCTATATAAAGTCTTGTAATGTGTGTATAGGGCTATTATACTATTACTGTGTGTAATGACTATAATGGATTGAAATGGAGTCAAAGAGGAACTGGGGAAACTAACTATTACACGGTTTGAGGTGGAAGGAATGTAGTCACCATTGTATGAACAACTTTTATGACAAACCAGGAAGGTTATTGCAGATAGGGTTGAAAAGGCAAAAAGTAAAGGCAGGCAGTGTATTACAGTTTATCCCTATACTAAATACATAACCACAAGTCAATGTAGTATAAAATAGGCATACGAAGAACTACTAGAACTACTAAGTAAGACTGTATCAACTACTAAACTTCAGCTAACTAGTATAATCCTTCTCTTATTTGCATATTTCCGATTCACAAACTTCATCAATGTTCAACTAATCGGAAAATGAAGAAATTGGAGCAGCAAAGATATGTGTGTGCTGCGATGTTGTGTCATCATTCTTTCCAACAGTTTTTTTCCGTGACACACACACTCACACACTCCAAAGAGAAATTTCAATAGTCAACGTTTTGCTCGTAACACATAGCGAATAGTAGACGAAGAAGAATATGCAATTGTTCCGTTCAGAGAGCTACTTTATGGGAATTTCAATTCTATTCACCCTTTTTATGTCTCCTAGACAGACAGAGTTTTATACGCAATATTCTAGTTTCATGACTGCTGTATGTAAATAAAAGCATTTTGCTCAACTTGTTATTCACCTCACACAAATTTAAGATGCGTGTGTGTTGTATTATGTGCGTAGCAGGCACATTTTCCTTTTACTGGTGTACATTAGAACACTAAAGACTTTAGCAAAGGACAAGGCGCATTACGCAAAATATTTTTACTTACTGCTTCGCGTCATTGCGTCTCATAAGTTTAAATTATTTCTACAGTCAATATTACCACAGTCATGTTATTAGTAGGTAGAGTAGTAGTATGTGTAAAAGCATTTACATTTCAGTACAATTACTGAATGCCCCAGACGAAGAAAAATGCATTATTTTTTATGATCAAATACAGAAGGCTGTGTGTCACACGAATAGAATACATCGGTATTAATACAAAGTAATAATGGGCAGCAGTACCGTAGAATTATTAAGGAGGGGTTGTAGCGTGTAAAAAGGCTGCAGTGAAGCCTAAGCCATGTAAACGTTTACTAACCAGAGCATAGTATTTTGTATTTATAAGTGTAAATATATCTCATCATGTAATTTCTTATACGAGACAAATCTGTATTAAACCGAATTGATGACTGGACAGACTGGATTGGTGCATGAGGGATGGATGACTGCATAATAAAGTGAAGTTATAAGTAATACATGAATGCACGCAATGCAATTTCGAGACGTAAGTAAACGAAGGGCAAAGTTATGACGAGATGAATATATGAATTAATATAAAGTTACATTCACATGATAACAAGTTGTAAGATTTGACGCATATGATGTGAATGCAGTAAAAAGAGTGAGTTGGCTCTTGCTCTACAGATATATTAGTATGACTCTCGGAGTTTACTCGTAAAATTCATATGTGGAGTAGTGTATTAGTGAGTGTATAGTATACAAAGGCATTTCACATTATTATCATTACAACGTGTGTAGTGAGAGTGTACAACATAATGAAATGAGAAACAGGGGAGACCCTTTCTATTCCACATAGAGCGATATTACCCCATTCAGTGCATTTGTCGTATTAAACGAATGATGACGAAATGACATGACAAGACAAAACACAATGATCCGGCACACAGAGACACAAAATATATTTGTTAGGGGAACTACAACTACATACGAGATACTAAAACACTACCCAAGTGAAACCAAATGCTCAGCACAGTACTTACATATTACAATTGACACTGACAGAAATTCGTTCATTTTACAACTTGCACTGTGTATATGTATCTATGTATGTATAGCTATTACAATATTGCAGATAGTAAACAATAGTAAAAGCAATACACTTTGTGTTTGTACATAGATAAACTGTTCAAAATTCACTTGCGGCACTCTTATTCACTCATTTACCTCTAATCTGAGCAAATATTTGCAGAAATCTTTGTATTGTTTGCTTACAGACACTAAAAACGTTCAAATTGACATTTCCTTTTATCAAACCATGATTTACCACTAGAGAATCCGGTTAATAATTGTGTGAAAAGTGCTTCTGCTTTGAATGCTAATGAAAAAATCTTAATATGAAACGCCTGCATTCACCAAAGAACAAAAAGATTTCCTTAAACAATTCATCACTCGCATGCACCTAATGCAATATACAAAAGCAAGGTACATACATATATGCAATGTATGCAATGTGTACCTATATACACGTGGCAAGGAAAGGAGTTGGCAAGATTTATCGAAGCGTATTATAGGGAAATTCCCCACACCGCAAATCATTGCATTATTTCCTCCATCTAAAGAGACATCATTAGATTGTAATAAACCATTTCAAATAAGGCATAAAGAACCAATGGTGGTGGTAATGAGTTAAAAGTAAGAAAATATTGTAACAATAGGTATGTGATTATGTGATCCATGTTGTACATTTATCTGTAGTAGTTAAAAAGCTGAGCTCTGCAGGCTGTTGATTTTTATAGAAATTAAATTTTAATTAATATTATGAATCAATGTATAGATATTTCCATGAATTGCATTTGAAATTGTTAACATACATTAAAGATGTTAAAAATCAGGACCCAATCTTCGAGCTTAAACTTTGATTAACTTTGTAATAAAAATTTGAAAATGTGTTAAACCGTTCTTGAGTAATCATCCCGTCAGACGGACAGACACGCAGACCAAACGTTTGCATTCAACCATCTGGCGATGGGTAATAAAGAGCCGACGAATTTTCGCACAAATGAATCGGAAGAATAGGAAGCAATTTCGTAGTTGTATAGTTTCTGTGCAACTGCTATAACCTTGGTATTGGTAACTAAGTATTATTATTGCTATTAGTATTAGTTTACATTGTCATGGGCAGATTCAACTCGATTCCACTACGGACAGCAATAACAACAATAAAGACACAATAAAACCGAGATCTATATTATTCACAATACACTACGTATATCGCTACATTGTTCAATATAGATCTATACATCCATAATGCATTTACTGTTGTAGTAGTACTCATGCCTCTTACACTAATATGCATCACTACACTCCAAAAGTGAGACTTTAAGACCCAGACCAGATTCTGCCAAAGTATATTCTGAAGAGACCTACTAAATTATTGCAGTTTATTGTTTACACCATATATCACTAAAGTAAGAGTAGAATATGAAATACAGTAGCTACAAGTTATACAGCCCAAGACGGAGGTGAATAAGAGATATATTATAGGAAGGAGAGTAGACGATAATAAATGAGGAGCTTAGCTGACATAAGAGCGGAGCCAAAGAGGAAGCCGAAAAGATGAAAATTATTACTAGAAGTACATCACACAGTCCAATAGGACTCTAATGTACATTTAGTGGTGTAGTCGTAGTCTGCGTAGTTGGAGAAGTTGGACTTGTGCTGTCTGACTAGACTAGGAAGTAGTTTTCATCAGTCAAGTCAATCTCTCAAGTAAGTCTCCAAGAGTTTAGTGAGCATTTTAGTTGGTGTGTGTCAGAAGCCTAGAGATCATCATACCATACCATACTACTTCTATTCTCTTACGTTGTTACTTGTGCTATTTGATGACGAGACGAGAGACTAGTGACTCATAATAATGTTCTCCTACTTATAATACCACCACTACAACAGAAACACAATATGAAATCAGAGAAGGAAAGTCACATATACACAATACACTAGTTACTACCCACAAAAGGAGGATGGACCAGGCAGAGACAGGGAAGGCAAGAGTAATAGTAGTCAAACCATCATATATTATTGCCTTTCCTCATTGTGTGGGTATTAATTCTTTACGGTCCTGTGCCATGTAGCATACCACTATCTTAATACACTAACACAATAATAAAATCGGGTATACAAAACCAGAGTATTATATAACAGATACGCTTACACTTTAGTAGTACAGATAAAATGTTTCGTCATAGACCTGCTGCCGAGGAGGATGAGAACATTGAATCAAGAAGGCAAAGATATTCCAATATTATTATACACTGCTGCACTAATACTAATAATACATGCGTATTGTACGGCGATACTTATTATTATAAAACCGAGATGCGAGAGTCACATACAGTGAGATATAAGATCTCATTTTATACTATGGAAAGATAGGTACCTGCAAAAGTTACATGACAAGTTACACTGAGGAAAGACACGACATAGAGATTATACAAAAGTTGGGCTACACATTAGATATTAGAACGTAGTGGTTGTAGTGGGACTTTGACTAAAGCTACTACTTATTTAGGACTTAGGAGGGGCGCTCTCAGTCATTCAGTCACTCTGTCTATACATCATTCTCTGTTTTATGTGTACACACTCCACTACATAGCATGTAGTGTATTATTCGTAGTGGCTTGCCTTGTCACAGCCTTCACAGCCTTTTGTACTACGTGTGTGTATTTGTTCAGTTTTATATACGTGTAGTGTGTTGTATAAAAGAAGAGTGGGTAAAAGATACATAATGTAATATAGAAATATATACAGTTACAGATACAAGGAGCATCATAATAAGTATAGTGGTTTGGTTTGTTGAATGAGTAACGACTTGACTGTATCCAATCGAACTAGTAAGTAATGTAAAGCCAAGGCTGAGTTGGCCAAGTCAACTGAAATCGTACAAGGCTTAATAATAGAGCAGGAACAGCAGCATCCCTCGCTAAGATATTCTAGCAGGACGACGACATGGATGGAGATAGCTGTATTCTGTGAGTGAACTCAACTCCAATTGAGACTCCTGTCCGAAACACGAGGACCATGTATTTTGTGTGTGTGTGATTCTCGTATGTAGTATGTATCTTCTCAATAATCGCTCGTCGCCCTCCTCGACCTCGTGGAGACAGACACTCCAATCCAACTCTCTCTCTCTCTCTCTTTCCTCGTCTGTCGTCCTCAAATATTGCCTCTCACTCAACTCAACTCAACCCTCCCCTCAAAAACGACAATAGAAAATAAAGTAAAATAAGTGTCGACGAGTGAGAGCTGCATGTGCGCCCTTTTTTTCTTATCCCATTCGAATTCCGCATTCTTCACTTTCTCCTGCAAATTGTAATCTGCACGTTTGTATTATGTGGGAAACTGTTACTCGGAGTATGTAGTCAATGTAGTGTGTGTGCCGTCAGAAGAGGAGAGAAAGAGGATGGCAGATCTTTTCATTGCTCTTCAATACTACTGCTTTACTGCCATGGGTTGAATTGCATTCTGAATGCAGTACCTTAGTGGTTATATTTTATATAAAAGGGAGAAACAGGAGGCGGAACATTTATTTCAAGACAGATAGCCGATTGACAGAGAAACGAAACGCTAAATCTATGGTGCATGAGGTTGAGTGTGCAAAGTACCTACTTACGCCTTCCTACACTAAACTATTATATATACGAAACTTTTAGAGTGTATAAGAGAGAAAGAGAGATACTAATACACGATGATGTAAACGAGAACTGAAACGAGAGAGAGAGAGATGTGATGTGACGATGAGCACATTGAAGTTTGTGTGTGAAATAAGTGGAGCTGTAGTGTAGTGCAAGTATATTTGCTATATTTTAGATTTTCACAGAAATTACGTTTATATATAGTGGGTAACTTTAACTTGGAGGTATATAGGGAATACGGATAGTTGCATAGAAGTGTTACGTAGATATTCAATTTCAAAATTCAAATAAATTGGCATATCTAGGCTACTGTGGACTTTCTCCGTGCAGATTGCAAAATCTCTGACTAAATTTACGATTTCCTTCGACACACAAATGTCCGCTTGCTATAAATCCGAGCTCTATCTATCCCCACGTAATTTCAGCTTTATTCATAAGTAATGCAATACAAAACGAAACGACATGGCTTTAACACATTTAATGTATACAACATCTCCTACTGATATACCTGGTTCAAAAGCTACATACAGACTACAGATACCTAGTTAAATTTTGTATGAATAGCGATACCTAATATATTACAGATACTATTCAATTTAGTTCGAATATATATAAATAGGTTCATTCAGAGTAGAAATCTGTCTGTAATATAAAACACTTTCTACATGCGTTTTACTTACCTACTTAGGTATACGAACAAAATCTACACGCAAACTACTAAAAATGTCTCGCCTGAATGATAAAAATAGTAAAACAGTTTGGTCGTGTTTATGCGTCTCACTTGAACTCGCATACGTACAGAATTGAAATCATTCGTTTTGCGTTCAAGTGCGATGTAGTGGCAGTGGTACCTACTGCAGCAAAAAGTGTCCCAATGTGAATTTATTTATTTTTTGTATATAAATCTAAATAAAGTCAACAAAGTCATCTATAATATAGATATATATTTGTAAACTATCTGCCAAGCCTAATAACAGTGTACTACTTACTTTCAGTAGTTTATCACATCTTTATAGTATTAATATTAATACATGCGTGCTTGATATTATATGTACATAATAACAACATAAAGTATTATCTGTCTTTCGGCAGTACAACACACAGTAGCAGTCAAGTCAACTAACATATAGTTAGAAAGACACAGTTTAGGTACTAGAAAGTGTAGAGTAAAGCGTACGACACGTCGATATTATTATCATTATTGCAACTAGTACACAAGTTGATAGGGGAAAGTTAAAAAGGACACTTGCAGAAGTTATAGCAGCATATAGTATACTCTGTTTGTGTATGGAAGTTGTAAACGCAAAAATTCTACTGCGACTTACTGTACACGACACAGTACACGATCAGGATACATGGAAGAGATAATATTATCTGTGTATGACAATATATAGAGCTTCTGGAGAAAATGCGGCAGAGAGACAGAGACAGAGAGGAAGAGCTGATTTCTATTCCAATCTCAAATCAATACCGCATAACGAGATCCATTGTTACCCATTTTACATCTCTGATAACAGCCTTTTCATTACATCTCTTTTCTATATCATCATCATCACCCTACCCTAACACACTCTCCTTATAAAATGGAAATGCCATATATCTTTAGTATAAGTATTGTATAGAAAAGATTTTTGATTGTACATAGTAAAGGGTAAAGTGAAGGATTACATATAAAATGCACTAGGAAGGAAGGAAGAGTGTGTGGGATAATATAATGTAATGTAATATAAGTAGAAATAGACTACAATGCAGAATGAGGCAACATCACCACTAGTACACAATGCAACACCATTACTCTTTTTCAGTCTTGACTTAAACTCTCTCTGATGTAAAATAAAAGCGTGAAGATGCAAGGGAGTTGTATTTTACACGGAAAACACTGTAAAAGAGTTCATTCTTTAATAGACACGCAAGGAAACGCAGTGCAGTGTGCTAAGTGACATTTATTTTCACTTCTTTCTACATTGAGAGTGAAAGAGACGCTCTCCTGGGCTCTTTTTCTTTAGCAGGAGCAGAATCAGCAGTAGCAGTCAAGCACAGAGATCGCATCATGAGGAGAAAAACAAAACAGCCCCGAATGCAACTGAGTGAACTCAACTTGAATTCATTGTCACACAGAAAAGTTAAACTTATGCAGATATGCTGCTAATCTATGCATGCAATTTAAAGAAGGGTGATCTCTCCTCCTTTTGCATTTGCTCCCAGCAGCTTGACTTTCTATTTTTTAAATACAAAGTACAACCGACAGAATGCAAGATGATATCAGAATGCCATGTGTTTTTCTATATAAATATTTCCTACACAGTTTTATAAGGCTTATACGCACATACATACTATAGACATTAGATATATAGAGTGTTTTTCAATAATAGGCAGTCGGTACCTAAAATATCTGAACGAATGCGTATACCAAAATGTACGTATACACATAAATTTCTTTGCGTTCAGATATTTCAAGAACAGAATGCTACAGAATTTACAAACATTTTATACGCCTTACTATTGCATAGAAAATTGTGTTGCTTTGGCGTATGGAATGACTAGCAATGTCTATTTACTATTTACTGTATTTACCCTTCTGTTCTTTATTGGGAATACGAACAAGTGAAAATGAGACGGAAAGTAAATTTAAAGCAGTAGCCAAACCTTCAGTACATATATTTGAATGTATGAAATGAGATCGTAAGGCTTCTACTATGTATACTGTGATATATAGGAAGGTATATTTCTTTAGAGTTTGAATTTACGCAATATTTGCTGTGCGTAACACTTTATGCAGTTGTGTGCGTAAGCGGAAGTGTAACTGTATGATCCTTTCCTTTCTGGGCGGCTATTGTTTACTGTATTTGCCTTGTCGTTCACCGACGTCTCTTTGGCGAAGTGACGTAATCTACGAGCTCTGAAGGATTTCCTCTCCATTAATTGCCCCAGTGGAAAATTAAGGGAGAAAAGGGAACGAATTGAAATTGAAATGGATTTAAATGAAATGTATTCGAATGCAAAGCAATTCGGTGCAATACAATGTCATTGTCACACTCTGCCAAGGCGAGTCAAGCCAAACCAAGTGGAGTGAAGTGAAGGAAGGCGAAGCAAATTCAAAGTCTTTGTCATTTGATACTATGTTTTCTATTTTATGTTATGTATTGCCTCGCTATACACTCGAGTTAACAGTTTACAATGAACTAAAGCGAATTGCCAAGGCGTGTACTGTAAATAATAAATCTTAGGGCAAAAAGAAAGTCAAAAACACAGGGAAAATATATAGCCATTGTAAATATACGCTTTACATTGAGTGTGGTCACTTAAAGAAAATCTTTGAGCTCTATTACTCTCCACGACATTCTTATATGGACACATTACGGATACAGGCTGTAAATATTGTGAGTAGACCGTAATAGCATAGGAATCGAACTAACATTCTATTTGATCTTTTAACGATTCTTTACACATATGGTTGAATATATAGAGATTTACGCACTATGTATATAAAGGTAAACTGTAAACACAACGTAGGAGTTGGACCGTTCCGCACATTACACAATACCTAAAGTCGTTACATTGGTTTCCTTATAAAAATAAGGCTTGTTTTAGAGAAAGACGGTCTATTTAAAGGTAGGGAGTACATGTGTGTGTACCTACCTCGTAATATGTATGTAGATATGTTTAGTATTACTTTCGGAAAAGGAAACCACCCTCAATGACTGAGATCAGTGAATTGAGTGGAGTTAGAGTCTAAGTTGGGTTTAGTTTGGCTGGGAGAGAGTAAGTAAAGATCAGAGTCTCACATTCACCCTCTGAATGTTTTGAAAGGTCCCCAATGAGTTTTAGAGACTATTCTGTCCCATCATTAAACACATCTTTCTTTTACTGAGAGAGAGATGAGATGAGAGGGAAGATGTGATCTCAACCCTCACGTTAAAGTTAAGCCCATAGCTCTGCACACACACATAATACACTACATGGAATCCATACAAAGTAAGTAACGTGCTGATACGGATACGAAAGCGATGAGGCTGAGGATGAGGGGGATGCATTTTAAAAATTAATGCTGTGTATGGCCATGTTAATGGTTAATGGCAAAGCCCTTGGCTCCAAAATCACATAAGATTACAAGCCAAAAAGGATTCAAAAAGAATTCAAATGAGTTTTAAGCTTCTTACTTACTTTGGAGGAACCCGAACCAAGAAGAAGCCAAACCAATTTCTCAACCAACAAATTCAAAAGGAATTTGTCTTGGTTTATATTATATGCTTTTCTCGCTGTTCTGAAAGGTCAGGGCAGTGTAATTTATGTATGTGAAATAATCTTTTTTCTCAGAGTACCTACAGATATAGGACATAGTAAAAGAGAAAAAGACAGACTCAATGGTACAATACATATTGTACTCAGTATATATGAGCTAGTATAGCAGAATACACACATAAAGATAAAGATGCATTGTGTATGGATATGAAAGAAGACAAGGAAACAAGATAAGAGAAGTATAAATTGTTCTGGTCGGTTTAGTTTCTGATATTATTAAACCATGATTGATTTCTTGGATCCATTCCTTGATCGCTTTTATTTCATAGTTTCTTGTCCAACGTCCTGTGTACGTCGCTTACATAACCGTCCGTGTAATGGCGATATTTCGCGTTAAAGTGAAAAGAAGAAGAATCAAATGTGGAATACGAGCTTGAGCAAACAGATATATTATTGGGAAAGGACATTGGTCTTTGAACTGGAGGACTCTGTACATACATCCGCACCCATATAACATAAGTGTGTGTTCATTTCACTTGTACATTGCTAGACGTGTGGATATTCTTGGAAAGTGAGACGAAAGAGAAATACTACTATTAGGAAAGACATACAGCTTAAAGGAAGCATGGTCCTTGCTGTGGTGGAGTCCAGAGGTGGTTTACCCTCTGGTAAAGAGGAAGGAGGACTCGAAGGTTTGCTACTTTTGCCTGTGCACACTAAACTGTCACAAGGCTTGTCATAAATCTTAATTTTGGTCTTTATAGCGACAGTTCTCAATAAATAGCATTGTTTCCATTCACCAGTGGCTATTCGTAATCTTAATGCGAAAATTCTGCAATATACCAGTCCAGCAAAGAGATGTAGGCGAATTTCTTTCCAGCAGTCCTTTGCAATAATAATATGACTATGCCAAACTATAGCGTAGGTAGCACTCTACGTGCGACAGTTTAGGATCTATGCATTACTATTACTTACATTACAACTACTAGACAGAGATACTACTACACATAATACACCATGGCGTAAGTAGGTGGGTACTTAAATGTATTAGTTTAGCACTAAGGGAGACCGCGTGTACAAATTGGATATAGTAAGTGTGTAATATATATCAAGCATGTACCTACATATTATATAATATATGCCTTACACATATATAATGGAATACTGTGGTTATAACGAAGAATAAGTGCACAGTCAACCTAGTTTTAAAACCGGGCAAATACTACAGTAGCAATCTGTATGTGTGGAAATGTGGGCGATGGTCGTGTGTAGCTATGGTATGTGAATCTGTGTGTTTTCCTGCAATAATCTTGTAGTATAAAAGCACTACTAGCAGTCAAGAGCCAAATAGGTACTCACACAGTGAAATTCGAAATCGAATGTTCTCGTTGGTATTTTATTACTGAAAATTACTACGCGAAACGAAATGAAATGGAAGGAAATAGCAAACAAACCCAGAGAGTTGAATGAATGAGGAACGAATTGAATGAATCGTAGATCAAATGAGAGACGATTGTCAAATGGTGTCAAATGAAACCAAATCAAATGATGCCGAAATGGAATCTGTATCTGCTGTTCTCTCGCTCGCTCTCTCACTCTGCGGCTATGTCTCCCACCCGCCTCAACAAAACACTTTACGCTCTTCCTGTGTCTTTCCGGAATATGGCCAAAGCTATACGGTTCGATACTTGCTTTGCTTACAACCACTACTACGTAGTACCACCAACAAAGATTTTGCTTTGTTTCGCACATTTCTCGTTGCTGGGTGCAGGAATGTATTTGTCTCGTGCCTTTGTGCAAATAATTGTAAAATGTTCGAAATCCCTACTATAGAGCAAAATAGGTATTTTAAATAGGCATTTAAGGGAGTATTGTAATATAAAGGGATTCATAGGAATGTTTACAATTCCAGTATAATACGAATTTATAATACTACACTTATACATATAGGAATAGAGTGCGTGTTTAGCCTTAGTTTGTACGTGTGTTTCAAGTAAATGATAATAAACAGACACGGATCATTGTGGATTGATCTGATAGCACAGAGTTAGCAATGTGTGCTTTAAAAGTATTCGCATAGTAGAGATATGCTGTACATTAAGGCAGTAGTATTTTGTATTGGTATGACATGAAGATACTAATATTATGCAAATGCATTGGTAAATTGTATTCAGGTAGTTGGAATGGCGTGTGGGCAAAAGTGTTCACCAGCAGCAGATCACTACGGCGGGTGTGTTGCAAACGCAGGAGGTTGTAATTGGACTTTCATTTAGGTTTAGGATTGTTTCGCACGACACTAATCAAGTTATAGGAAAGTTTTCCGTTCAACGACTATAAATAATTAGTGAGAGTTTACAATACACTATAATGTGTAATACTATTATAGTCATAAATACTATACTCCACATTCACAGAATCGAATGCAAATAAATAGAAGTTACACCCAGCTTCAGTTTTCCCACTATGGCAAGTTTAATTTTTCCTAAGAAAGCATCAGTTGGCAGCGTTATCTCATTTTGGAGGCTAATGCTCCACTAATACAAGGATTAATGAATTTCGTGAATTCTACTTGTGTGTAAAGCTACTGGTAGTATTACTTGGTAGGTTGGATAACAACTACAGATAAGTTACATATAAAAGTCAAACCGTAATTGGAAAGCATTAATGTTAATGACAGACAAAAGTTAGAGACATTAGTGTTCGTCTGTATGTATGTACGTATAACCGTCAGTGTTACAAGGAAGAATGGGTTTCCCGATATAAAATGAGAATGTTGCATTACTAATGAACACATGTGGCTATAGCGTACTACTAAGTAAGTAAGGATTATAATAAACTGTAGTTATCAAATATCTTCATTTTGCTATACAATGGTACCTCAAGGATTACATAAGTAGTAGGGTCAGATACACACGGAGAATATTGAAAATTTTGCAAGGACAACGTACAGATACTCTGCTGTATAAATACTTATTGCACCTTCTACTACGGCATGAGGAAGCTTGTTCCTCGAAATACAACAAGAGATGGTAAATCAAGCAAAAGTTCTATTCATGTTCAGGAGCGTTTATGACTGTAATAATTAAACCGGCTATGTGAGATGCGAACACAATGCAATACACGAAGAATTGTTCACCCAGTTCACAGAAACAAAGCAAAACGAACGAAGAGAGCTTGAAGAGAATGGCAAATCCGATCACATGCAATAATACACCGAAGAGAGTCTGTTATGTATTAAATTCAAGTTCCTTCTCCTACTTGCTATATTCAATGAAACAATTCACAAGGGCTTAGCACAACTTCTATAACAGAAGCCAAATATATTTGAGTCTATTCGACCTTCTTAGGCAATATTGTTCCTTGTAATAGCTTTTATGCAGAAATTGAATTCTAATGAATTCTATCCAATAATAAACTTAGGTATGAATGATACTTCAATTCAAACTCTTCCCATAGTACCTATATACATAGAAATGTTTAACCTACTATCAGGTACACACATACCTGGTATTTATTTAACTACTAATAAATCTGAATGTTTTATGTACATACATTTACATACTGCTTAAAGCATTTGACAGTTTCTGAAAACTGAATGACGGCTATTATAATTTTGATTGAGGTTGTGTGACAAATAGTACAAAATAAAGTGATTAGATGAGTGAAAAGGAGAATTATAATTTACACTCTGTTCTTGGTACTGGTACTTTTGTAAATTAATATATCGATTTAATGACTACCTACCTACAATCAAAACGTGAAAAATGTGATGCACCGATTGTTTCACCTTCAACATTAAACACATACCTACCTAATTAAAAATTCTCCAAATAAAAACTGTCACAAACGAAGGCCAGTCTCCAAATTATGGCAATACGAAATAGAGACAAACAGCTAGTCAAAAATGACTGACAGTTCATTTTATGCTTATCTTTGTTCATAAAATCCTTTACAGACACACCCAATGGTGAGTTGTGAACTTCATAAATTATTTTAACATCTTTATTACCAGACTGCAGGCTTCAAAATGTACTTACAATCAGTTGAAGTTTGTGCACTGTATTTTTTGTCCTAAACTTGATTGTAAAAATGATGTACAGTGTGAATTGCAATATTTAAACTTAATTGGTGTGTCAAAAGTATTTTTTGAATTTATCTAACTGATTCATTGTGAGTTGCAGCGAAACACAGACAGAAATAACAATAGCTATTTTGGTTTTGGTGCTTATATACTAAATACTAAATGTTTGTTTACGACACGCATAATGACTACCTGTCACATAGCACTATATTTGTACCTTCATTTCTTTAATAGCTGACCCTAACATCCAATTACAGGTAACTTGACCAGACATACTAATAAGAGGTGCTCTCTACTACACCTACAATTTTCAGCTCAAAAAGTGAATGACTTAGTGTTGAAATATTTAAAAAATATTCTGTCTGCAGCATTTACCAGATCGGTGATACATTTGTGTGAATAAGGTCAGTTTTCATACGAATGCTTAACTTATAGGCGCTGGAATGACATTGATTATTAGTTATACGGTTTATATGCTTTTTTTGTAATTGACAGTTTTCCTGTTAAGAGTGATTGCAAAGCTCCAAGCAGCCCAAAAAAACATTATCGCATTCACCATCTTTCCACTCCCTATATTTATTGGCATTTTGGAGACTCTGGTATATGAAACGCAAACTTGTTTACAGTTGCTGCAGAAAAATTACTTTTCTTTGGCTAAATGAAATAACTAAGTAATTGATATCACCAGACTTTTTAAAAGTAGACCAAATGAATTTGTTTTTATATGTATGAGATAACTTCAACGACCACATATTACACACACGGTATATTCTACGACTGAAATACGTAGCATTGCACAATCTTGTTGTCATTTCCATCATATCAAGATGTATACCTATACACGCTTGACATGTTTGTTTGTTTCTATGAAATTTTAACGATAATTACTATGTCGCAACAACACACGTTATACCATGTGCCATGTGCCCGTATGTAGTATCTTAGAAAACATTTAGCAATAGTTTTAGAGTTAAACTATGTGTTAAGCTGTAAATTCATATCGTTTTGATATAGTTGCAAACAAAGTCCAAGGTGAATTCTCTGCGCATGGAAGCACCAAATCAAGCTCTTTCTTGCCGATACCTAACAACTTGTCCAAGTTATATTACATTAAGTATATTTCAGGGAAACAACTACTGCCACTACTATTACTGGTATACTCCGAATGAACGACTGCCAGGGAGTGCAGTGTGCTGCCTTATACATATTATACTATTCCTACGACAAATATATAACTATGTACTACTACTTCTACTAGTAGTAGAACTAAAACCGATGTATAAAGTAAACCCGGAGCCGGATGCCAAGTAAAGGCAGACAAACCTCACCAAATCCTCGGTGATAGGAATGCTGTGCATGTGTTTCAAACGGCTGGTGTTGCTGAATAGAAGGAAAGCCAGGAAAACGAGGAGACCCTCTAAACTCCTCTCTCACTCTACACTCTACACGTCGTAGGTATTGGACTATATACTCAACTAGTAAAATAATGTGTAGAGTAGTGCTAGTGCTGTACTGTATATAGGCAGAAAGAAAAGGCTGTGTGTGTTCAGGGAGTAAAACCAGCAAACTTGAGACTGTGTGCTGTTGACTGTTGTGTGTGTGGAAACTCAGTAGTAGGTACTACATACTAGAAGCACAGTGCTATTCACACACACACAGGATTCTCTCAGTTTTGCTCGAGAATAAGAGTTTGAGTTTCTGTGTGTGGATGTGTGTGTGAGTGTGTTATATGAAGCTATAGCTGAAAGTCTAGTATTTTACCACGGAGAGTCAAACGAAGAGCAGCAGCAAAAGCTTAGCATAGCGGCACAACAAGCACAGGAGCTAAAGCATTGGACTCGCTTGGTTTTCATTCTACTAGTTACTTCACATGCAATAAGAACCCACAGCTACGCTCTGCTCAGTTCCACATGAAACGTACAGCGGGAGAGATCACACCAGCATTCACTCTAAGGACAACTTCTACCCTTCCTGTGTCTATTGCTACCAGTAGTGGTGCAAGAACTAACCCATCACATCACACAGTCATTCAGTCGAACAATAATAAACGCGAGAGCCGAAATTGAGAAACGTTTATCGCATACATTTAACTTGTCAAATACAATGACGACAGTTTAAACACGGACTTGTCAAAAACTCTAAAAGCTTTTTTGAAAAAACAATCATAGTTTAGATAGCTGTGTTGTTGGGAGTGGGAGCAAGAGTTATGTTTGATGTTCAATCGTGTCGGGAGGAACTTGCACACATTATTGCGGTGAAAAGAGTCACATAAATTAAAATTAATTGCTTCGGTTATTGTTTTGTGGTCAGCAAGGATTTTTTACTGTGTCCGGTAGTACTACCATCAATTCTTAACAGTTTATTGATGCAACTCGCCCAAAAAGCTTTTCTCTGTTTCTTTTTTCATTCTTCGCTACTTTCTTCAGAGGGTTAACTCATATAAAACGGTGTGTATGAATTTTACAAATTCATATTTTCATCCACATAACATCATAACAGATTAAAGTATAAAACAACTGGGCGTAACAATTATTACGGTTAAAGTGAAAAAAGTTAATGCACATTTAGTGTACAACAATACCTGTCTTCACCAATAAAGTGAATCTTTCTGCGGAATTTTCCTATCAAGAAAAAATCACTCTCATAAAAATTTCATTGTTCTACCAGTTGTTAATAAAACAGTAAATAAAAAGTGAACCGGTTATTGTTTGTAAACACAATTGAAGAATTAAAAGAGAAAAACTCACAAACACAACCCAACATTTATAAAAACTGTGAGTAAAAAATTTATTAGTGACATAAAAATACCAGAGTGAATCTAGAGACGGTGGACATGCAATGCTACAATTACTCTTCGTATAAAAAATCAATTTCCGAAGCAAATTACTACTAAAGAAATCTTACAGACAAACAAAGCAAAGAGATTGTAGTTTTGTTTCTTTTGTGTAGCAATCCGCCCCAATTGAAAAAATCTCATTGAGACTGAATCTTTCTCCAATAAACAACAACTGTAGCACAATTAGTAGCAAAACAAGAACAATGATGCAGAACTGAAAACAAACTCTTGTATCACACAATAGGAATTCGTCTCATCTCATCCCATTTCGGACAAAACACGAAAGTTTAATTAACTCTGCTAAGTAGTTGTTGGCCTTGCTCCTGAAACAAAATTTTCTTGACTCTGGATTTACTCTACCGAGTAGTCGGATACAATACAACCATCAAAGTATACCTTAAAAGTGTACATGCATAAATACATAGCATCCATCCATCCAGCTTTGATTCCATTTCCCCATCAAGTTTAGTTTGGCTCCGTACATCTCCGTCATCTTTATTCATTCCCTACAGTTTGCTATACAAACTCCAAACTGACCGAACATATAACAAACGGACACACAAACACGATACTAAAAAGAGAACTATTGTACTTATAAATACCAAATGCTATCCCATACAAATTCTACGAAACGAATACCATGAGCTATGAACACATTATTTGAACTCTCAGTACACAAGGAATCAACTAACCATATATAGCCCAGTCATCAATTTCCAACCAAAGTGATTCCATACATACTACAGTGTATCTACATTATACAACTGTGTAAAACAAACTAAAGGTAGTATACTACACCGCAAATGTACTAAATGCACAGTGTATAAAACCTATACACTAACAAAATAAATTCTAAAGAGCTACTTTGCTCTCTCAGCTCCGATTTACAAAATAAATGTGAGTTGTTTGGTTTTGTTCAAATTGACTGAGTTCAACTACTACTACTATAGGAGTACTAGTAGAAACAGAGTGGTGTGTGAGCCTGTGGTGCACATTACACAAGGAATAGTGAAAAGATAGGAATAAACAGCTGCCGACTATTACTCGTAGTAGTGTTACTGCTACTAGTGCTACTATTACTTCTACTAATTCTGGAAAACAACAAAGTTCTCTCCAGTATTCGCAGTGCACATTCATTCCAGTCTCCATTTACAGTTGTCCTGTGCCACATCCAGTAATAGAAAGGATTGAATTGGTTTGAACTGATGTCAGCTCAGCTATCACACACTTATTGAATTAAGCATTGCTAAATAGTAGTCAAAGCACAGTTGTGTTACAAAGTGTAGCCACAAAACACAGTCAACTCTCCTGAATTCTTATTACTGCTGCAACTCTCTCTGTCTCTCTCGGCATTTCTTTCTCTCTCTCTCGTGTGTACGATACTATTGCAACATAGTATTCCAACTGCCAGTAAAGTTACTAAATGCTAATGCATTACACTGATGTGTGGTACTTTGATGTGAATAATTGAACGCAAAAAGGATTTCTCTCTCATGCACGCCATCATCACCACTTCATCTACAAAAATTGCAAAGGATACGCTCATAATCTTTTAAGGTATGCTCACAACACATTACTTTGTTACAACTTATCATTAATATTAATAACTATGTCTATATTAGTCGGATATTTATAGTCTACTTCATAGTATACTTATCGTTAGCAGTTGAGTAATACATTTGTATATAACGATGAATACTAAACTGTGCATAGCTTTTACAGTAAAATGCAGTGTATGTCTCTATGTAACGTAACACTGTTGTATAATGCATTTTTGCATATTATTGACCGAAAGAAGTACTATGGCGTTTTATAGTATTTTGAAATGTCTTGTCGACATGTCTCGGTGGACTCGAACTACAATTCTTTTCACGAGTTTTGAAATGAATGCTCCACTCTACTGTTAGTGTTAGGATCCGCAGTAGTGCGAAATAGAAAACGCTGATCGTACTATAGAATGCTAAAAGATTTACATGATGCATATATAATCGTGTATACATTACTAGTGTCTGGTCTACAATATATATACAAGTAAATTTCCTCTGGTATTTTACTAGTAACACTACTGGTTTGCTTGCTAAGTTTACTTGAATGCTCGCTACGCCATAAGTAAGGGTGTGGAAACTCGTCAAGGAGTTTTGCTGTAAGTAGAGACACTAGAAACACATACACACATGTAAACACTCACACATACTAAAGTGCATAATATGATCAGTATAGTAATATGTAGTAGCTGCAGTAATATTAGCAGTTGCTGCGTATATTGCAGTCGTGCATCATCACTACAAAACCCTGTAGCAGGGAAGAACTGTGAAGGATATTAACTTACAGGCTAACCTCGCGAAATGGAGAAAGCAAAAGAAAGACGAGGCATTTTCGCCCTGCTAATGGAATAATAAATTCCCTTTTTGCAAGTGCATCCTTATCTTTCTTTATCCGGATCTTTGCATATTTTTCTTATACATCTTATACTGGTACTCACTTGTCTTTAATATCAACTCTACGCTTTACAACATTGCCTAGTACTTACCAGACCACTACCTTACGTTTTTACATTCGCGTCATTTGCAATTTCACTATATAGAACATGCAAAAAAGCTACTAGCACTCTCACCACTACTTGAATGTATATTAGCACTAGTAGGTATATGGGAGAACACCATGCAGGGAATTATTACGCTTTCTCCTTGTTTGCCATTAAAGACGTAAGGTCTCATCTGCTCCTTCTTGAGGGAAGCAACCATCACTTGTAATACTTGTGTGTATTGTGTATCTCTCATTGTGTTTTGTACTTACATACAGATACCGTGGTGTGGTGTGTTATAAGAAATCATATAACTCTTTCACTAAATAGCCTTACGGGTGATGATGTGATAGGAGTGTGTGGTTTGGTTGTGTACTACTTTCTAGGACTGACATGAGTGGAATCTATATGTGAATGAGTAAATTACAGTGGTGGAAGATAAGATGTACAGATACATCGTGGGAAAGGCAGTTTATGTTATGAAATACTGAAATATGGGCAAACGAGTCTCACACAGAGTGCCTTTACTTTCCTCAGCAATAATAATACATTTGCTTTTTCATCCACTGGTAATGTGGGGGCAGCTACTTACTCAGCGTCTTATAGCGTTCGTTTAAATTCCACTTTCTCATACTAACAACAATCCCTACGTATATGTAAAAAGTTATAAGCATAAGTGCATAGGTATATATATACGGAGCCACTTTCTTAGAATTTTTCCCCTTGTCTTGTTGGAGGAGAGAAAGATTGTGAAATATGAAGGGAGAAGCAACAGCGCTGAACAAGGAAAGTCCTATGCTTCTACATATGCTTTTTCCATATGCTTTCTATCTTAATACTTGAGCAGAAGTAGCAGTGAGGCATACATACCTACACATGATATAATGCGAATCACCAATTCAATGAGCTTGAATATCGTAGTAGCTCAGTTCAACCACTCGTAAAACTGAAACTATTTACTTGCTATACCAGAATTTTTGCAACTTGGCCACACAATAAAAGCATACAAGTGAACACATAAGGAATACTATACTGATATTTTTATTTTTTGTGTGTATCACAAAGTGCAGGGATACTGGAAATGAAATGCGCTTTACTTTACTAAAGTTTCTATCACTATACTGTAACTGTCATATCTGTAGGTAGTAGGTACACACACGTGTTTTGTTCTGGTTAACTAAAATATACAGTTTTAAGTAGAGATCTCTACACATGATTTGCTTTTGGTCCTTAGAGAAATGCTGCAGTAATATGACACGCTGAGTTTCTCTTTTCTTATTTTCTGAGTACAGGTACTTTAGTCCTTGCGCGGATTTTTCTTTTCGTGAGAGTGTACCTATGTGAAATACATATTGTGCTTGGTGCGCTAGAAGGAATCAGTTTGGCAATTTCTAGAATAATTTTTAAGCTGTTAACGTACTTTGAAATATATGTAAACAGCAGATACCCACTGTGAAATATGTGGCAGTAGTTGGAGTGTAGAGTGTGTGGCAATATTATATCATAGGTACACCCTTACGTGTAGGAATGTGTAAATGGAAAGCGTGTTAGAACACTCTGGTTGCTTACTACGTACCTTCCCTACCTATAGGTACTATTTGCAAAATGTGCCTTATCCTCGTATTCTTTTATTTACAGATAAAATTTGCCATTCAAATTGCGTCATACATACATATATGAATAGCAGATGATGGATAAAGTGCTTAGGGAAGCTTGACTGGACATATTCCTTTTAAATCTCTCCTTGACGTAGTTTATCTTAAAAATTCAATTACATTTATAAATAGTGAACAAAGCAGTTGGGATATCGTATACATTTTTACGGTTCGATAAAGAGATTCACATTGCAGATGAAATGTATTTACACGCACAGACATATACTACTACGTACCTATAATATGTAGATGTGCAAAAAAAATATACGAGCAAAGAATTCCATGTGGTTCCTCTAAACTACTAATAAAAGGATTTACAAAAATGTAACAAAAATCCAAAGTATATTTTTTGCATGCATGGATAACTATCCTTAAAAAGAAAAACATTCCGTTGCTTGCATTAATTTCTGCTATGCAATGCATGTACAACGGGTCACAAATGCAAACAGTTGAAGTATGTATTACGGAATGCAATAAAATCGCTGAGTGAATTCTGCAAGTATACTCGGAATGATAATAAGACACAATAACGTGAGTTGTGTTTGTGGAGTGTGGATAAGGATGCAAGTTGAAGTCTACGAGTTGAAAGAGACAGGGAGAGAAAGAGTAATCCACTTTTGACAAAATTTGCAAGGCTCAGTTGACACTGAAAGATTCCCATTTCGCACTTGCTACATATCATTACATTCATTTTATATTTTATTTGACTTTGTGTAGTAAAAGCCACGAGAGGCCAACCAACTCACACTACATGCTACTATATTATATAAGACAGTGAGTGCCTGAAGGAAAGCGTATGTATGAACTACATACCTACTTACTGTTAGTGTCGTTTTCGTATCGGATAGCTCTTTACTACTACAAATACTAGCTTTCCTGTAGATTTCCTTCCATTTGCCATAAAATGAGATCTTGCAGTAGCTTTCAGTTACAATTTTCTATCATAAACCAGAAAGAACTTTAGCAGCACTCAGGGTCCTATAGTATCATACGTTTATTTATACGCATATACCGGCGTGTATAGAGCGGTAATATTTGTAGTAGCCGTTCAAACTCGGTGAACGTAAAGAAAAGTAGTACCACTGCGATTACTACTAGCTATTGGTAGTAGTAGGAGTAATAGTAATATTATAGAAGCACTATAGGAGTAGGAGTATAGGACGAAGAAGGGCACATTGTATTTTATTTTTATTTCTTACTAACAGAAAAGATATAACTTGCCTTGTGCATGTAGGACATTTTGGTTATTTTAAACGTGAAACCTTAGTAAGAGAGAGAGAGAGAGTCAGAGAGAGCAAAAGCAGGAGGAGAACGACGTCTGTCTAGTAGATAGCGGAAAATACCTTGGTATGCTTTTGTAATATACAGCAAAGAGAGTTTTGAGAAGAAAAGCTGTAACAAATGTTACGACATGTGATACAATGGTATAATACAATGCGACTCACTGGGCTCTTCCTATTCAATTCATTCACAATTTTTCAGGCGGAATAAGGTCGCAAAAAGTCAAGTCCGACTGGAAACCCATGGAATTCAACACAAAGAACGACATAGCGAGACTAGATTCGCATTTAGACTATTTTTATGTGCGTCTGTGTATATTTCTTGAAATATTTCGGCAGTCTCTCTCGCTCTCTAGGCTGATGCTAGTAGATCTTGTAGTATGTCTCTGTGTGTGAAACTGCTATGCTACCAAGGTACTGCAAAGGTTCCTAGTAGGTCTCAAGTGAAATGATCGTGTTGCTCTGCCATCATTGCATTTTAGTCTCCTTGCTGAATTCCCCATCTGGTTCCAATAATAGAAATGTGTTCACAGACCTGGAATATACCTACACATCGAAATATTTCTGTGAAATACTTGTACTAAAAAAGAAATTCGAAAATCTTTAAAAATGTTACACACAGGAGGGGGAGGAGCGTTCAGAGCAACATTTTACCATTACTTACAGCAATGACAACAGTAAAACATTTCGTACATATTTTAGGATGAATGGGAAATGTCTGTAGGAGATTGTCCTCAGTGGATACACACACAAAGACCGTATCGTTTGTTTATGTATAGAAGTGCCAAAGAAAAGAAAGTAAAAGAAAGTGTGCCTATACATATATACTTTAACAACTCTATCTATATATTGCATAGGTACACCGTTAGCATTCAGCATTCTAGCAGTAAATTTTGAAAAAAAGTTGGATTACTACGCATTCAAAAGTCTTATTTCCCGTAAAAAGTTCAAGCTCTGAAAAGTGAGTATAAAAAACAAACCTGAGAGTGCAGAGAACACACCTACGCATATATACGCATAGTTTTACGCAGTGTAGTTCGTTATCCTAATGCGGAAGAAGGTTAAGCTACCAAGTTGTTACGCAGTGTAGGTACTTATGGATGCGTGTATAGTAGCAGTACGTATGCTACGATTACGTTCGCACTAACACTTTCCAACTTAGTTCGTTACTCACGCTTGAAAAGCTTGAAAAATTGTACAGCAGGGAATTAAAGGAAATGTATTCTTAGAATTGTAGGACTGCATGAGAATATGCAGCAAGTATACAAGAAGATATTTGTACTACAGGCAGGAAGGCAAGAAAAGGTGAAAATTCAGAGCGGAATTAATTCTACAGTATCTGCCTCTGTCTGCTAAGAATACTTCTCCTTCAAAACCTCGCTTCACTAGAGAAATGGACTTTCTACTTATCTTGCACATTCAAGTAATACACACTTGCACAACACCAACAACACATAAATGTGCGTACTTCTCCAGACGTAGTACTAAACTCTTAAAATAAACACACGAGGAGGTTATTTAGCGAGAATTTGCTTTTTGCAGCTACTTACATGCTACGCAATTCTCACTCCTACGATTATCTTCATAAATTAATATGCATAATAGAAAACTCATGTAGCTTTCACTCGCATTCTTTAAAATGCTTTCTCCGACTCATTTCCCCTAGATTCACATTTCCTCTCTCAGTACCAAGTAGACGTCTCGGCTTTATCTTTATTTTTATCACTTTTGTTTACGCACTGTATTTCCTACTTAATTTACATAACATTGCTCCTTTCACACGGAGACTTTCAAAAATCTCGAACGCAAGGAATATTTCATACTTGAATATTTGTACCTTTATACTTCCTGGAGAACTTTGAAACTCAAACTGGAAATTTCCTTTTCAATCTGCACTGTATATACCTACCTATACGCAGTTACACTCTAACACTAATCATGAATGACTGCGGCAATGACAGTGACACCTGGAACAGAGTTTAGCAATTTCGTAAATAATTAACTAGGTGTTGACTGTAAGACGATACAACCAAAGAGAAGAATCGCTTGAAGTATCACACAAGACGCCCACACACAAAATTTCAGACGATTAATTAAAACTGACGGTTACTTCACGGTTAACTTTACTTTTAGGTAGTATTTGTACTGCACAATATACATAATATGCATTATATGGCATGTCCCGTTATTATAATTAAGGTGCAGATGATGTAACACTCAAGGTGGGCGGAATGTGCAATTAGTTGAAAGGTCGTGGTAATGTGGTTCTTACAAGTAAACCATAGAAATCATATAATCGTGAAAATGGCGGATAAAATAATTAGCGTTTGTAATAGACATCTCCATTATTAGCAATGTTCTTTCATACCTCAGGCGGACAAAAAGTACAATGGAGCACGTTCATTTCATGTGACTTTTGGAAATAGGTGCCTGGGCGCTATTTGGTCAGACGTAAGGTTAACATTACTGTTTTGCCAGCAGCATTTCAACTAACAAGCCAAGCTGGAATAAAAAAGAAAAGAAACGGATAAAAGCTGACAGACTACGTTTTACCTTCAGGAATTTACTTTTACTATGTCCTTTACTTTTCTTCCCTTGTATTATCTTAAAGTCTTCGTGAAATGGATGGTCATCATTGTGCTCGTATTATTACTCACATTCAAGGTAAAAGAGTGGTATAAGGAATATCTATAAAAACTTGTGCCGCGTAGGTGTGCATAAACATATAAGGCAGTGTTGTACCTATGCCCATATACAGCAACACATCTACCAGTGTATGAGTACAGGTAGTATATAGTGTTCTACCAATTCTACTTTGCAGTAACAACGATTCATGAGGCTACCTGAGAGTATTTGCCCGAGTGCATTACATTGGCAGGACATGAAGAAAATATTATGCGACAACACATTGTTATGTTTCTCTGTTGGGATACAGTTATGTGAAATGTGGGGTTTCATGCAATATAACACAATGCACTGTTACGTTACGACTGTATTGCAGCATAAAGGGTAGGAGTCAACTACTGAAATTGTTTCGTTTACGATCTCTAACCTGTAAGAGACCATTTTCGTTGTATTGTAGCAGAAGGCTGTGTACAACCCTTGACTCTTATTTCGTTTCTTTTTTTCCTTGAAAAGAGAAAATACTAATAACAGCCAATATTATTACTGTGTAGTGTATGTGACTCTATTCTCACCCTCTATACTTATAAATGTATTTCTTTCATATAAATGCAAGGCAAACGGATATATTTATTATTGTATTACTTAGATCGACCAGGATACGGGGACACAGAAAGGTTGTTGTGTACTAGCACTAGTAGTGGGTAATCGAAAATACATTAATCTATAAAAGTCATACTAATCCATATACATTTAGTATATATTTATATAGTAATGCGATAATAAGTAATATAGTAAGTTAAGAAAGTGTAATCTAGTGCAATATCGTGAAATACAATGCATTTCTTTATAAATGTACATGCCATGTAGTCCCGGACTGAATCAAACGAAGCAAAGTGCACGGATTTACAAAGAGTTGGTTTAGACGGCAACGAGAGACGAGACGGGGCAACATTCAGCTAACTTATTGTCAGAGCAAAAGAAAAATTCTTTTGATCCTTGCCAAAACGAATTGAGTTGAAGAATGAATTTGCAGAATCAAAAATCAAGTCACGCTACCAACTCAGCCCGCAAAACTAAACTGTATCCATATACTCTCGGATGTGTAAATATAACTAAGTATAAAGAACAACAGCAACGAACATAGAAGTGCTAACAGAACACAATAGAAATAATTCTATTGATACAATTTCCACTACTAGATTTTTCTATATTTCATATAGAAATATTTCTAATAGCATAACGAGAAATTTATATTAGTGTCAAGTTGGTTGTTATAAGCAGTCGGCATTTTCGGAAACATTTGTGCTGTCATTTTGTATTAAATATATAGGAAAAGTTAGCCCGATAAAAGAATCCATACTTGCTTATGGTATTTATTATTATATAGAAGAAATTTGACCTTTAAAATATTGGAGTGAGATTTTGTTACAATGCTATGGTCTTGGAGGATGAATCCCGTAAAAAGTATATGCCTCATTTTTCATGATTGTGATGATGAACGTGTTGTTGCTAGCCTAGTTTGTATGGAGCTTAACTTTTAGAAGAGAGCTTTGTTGTATGTATTAGATGTTTGGTATACCGTTGTATGTAATAGATGTTTTGTGGTAGTAGTAACTGTAATAGTGTCATAAGTAATCGGACAAGCTCACGAAATTCTTTTCTATTGCAAAATAAATGAACGGATAAAAAATTGCGGGTAGTTCCTTTCGGCTTTTATTTCACAAGCTATTGATAAACTCGGCAGCATGTTGAGTTTAATCAGTGTTTTAATAAATAGTGTGTTTATAACTGCGTATAAATAAAATAACTCATGCGGGAGAACTTACACCTAATGCTAGCTCTCTCCAAGTACAAGGGATATAAAAATAGTAATCAAATATAATATTATGCTCGCACAGTAGGTATGTATTCTCTGTAGAGGTATGTGATTTCATACAAAATGAACATGCAAATGCGAAAATCTGCTTTCAAGGTGCTCGGAACTGCTAATGTTCTTTCGGAATGACTTTGAACTCTAATTCACTGTTTTATTAACAGCAAATGAATTTTCGTTGTGAAATAATGAATGGCATGTTTTATTATGTAATAACGACCTTGTATCCCCTTTTCTCATTTAAAATGGTTCGATATGAATTCTCCTCATGAATTCTGTCAAAACAACCTGTTTTATTCAACCGTATTAAACTTACAACCCATAAATACATACTAACAAACGACCAAGTAAACAAATTTTACTTACACGTGAGTACTGCGCAGTAAAAGGACATATTTCCAGACAAAATTGATCTATGTCTCCACAATTTCTAAAAATATTTCGTTGATTGGACTAAATAAACTCAATTTTCCAATTTTAAACACGTCAATTGTGAGTAATCTGTGTAAAATTGCCTGCCCGCCCCTTTATTAACAGTCCTCTTACATATTGACACTAATAAATTGTGTGCTTAAATATTTATGCCACAAAGTGACCTCATTTGCCTAATTCTGGTTCTTTATAATGCGTACAATTGCAGTTGAAGTGTTGTTAGCATGCATGAGAGGTAAAATTATTATATAAGATTGATATAGCTGAAAAGCCAACACTTTAAGTTCAAACACTCAACCATTCACTGAATTCATTCACCTAAACGAGCTGCCACTTACATTCTGGCGTGTTTTGTTACACTCAAAAATCCACTTGAATTGTCCACTTTTGTCAGACCAGATGAGAATTTGCCATATAAAAAGACTTTTGAGCGTGTGTGGCAATTTGTAGTGTGGGTGTATATCAATCTCCACAATATAATGTATATATTGCAAGCAATACAAAACGTATAGAGTAAGGTATCTTTTTACAAAAAGGCTTAAAGCATATTATGTTGCGTCATAAAGTACTCCTCTTGAGTATTAATACCTACTCACAAGGTAAATGCAGGAATTTTTTTGCAAATTCAATAAATCCTATTTTTACGAGTAGGTGCTATTCAACACGCCAAGGTAGTATACTCAATACTGTTTTGTTTGTCTTTTATTAAACTTTGTCATCATTACCATTTGTCTACAACAATAATGCATGCTGAGTAATAGCGCATTGCATTATATTACTGGCCAGTTCAAACTCATTCCCTTTGGAATACAGATAGTTACATATTTGCGAGGTGATTATCTTTTATACTAGAACAGTCATTACCTGTATTGTGTGCCTCGGATTTAAGTCAGTGATAGCAAAATCGTTTTTTGCAATGTTATGTTACATGCATACTATCGTAGAACACAATGAACAACAATTTTCCGAAATCCCATATACCTATATAGGTATGTAAGTATGTATGTACATATAAATAAAAGAACTAAAATGCAATAGACACATAGTATACTTGAAGCTTAATCGACCCTGCTCACTTAAATATAAATTGCAGTATAACCCATCGATTTATACCGCGTGATCAGTCTACACTGCTGTGGAGCTTATACATGGGCTGGACTTATTCCTTAGATAGCCCTGTTTC